>JAMKCH010005146.1:0-53101 GCA_023653785.1 Ophioderma brevispina
ATTTACTATTTTAATCACATGAATTAAAATGAAAATATGCCTAGTTCTAAGTAAAATGAGCTAAGTTACACAAAAGAGATATTGGTAATTGAAAATAACAAAATGCTTGTCGCAAACTAAAACCAGGCCGATAAACTTTAAATTACCTTTCAGCATTTAAAAAGCTACAACACCCCTGTCGTCCATTTATTCAAAATCTACGCCTAGTTCGGCGGCAACACAAAGCAATGCAAACCGAAGGGGTCATGGGCGATAAATCCACAACAAAACAAACACAATGTTCCCTTTGAATTCTTATTGGAACTGGAAGAAGACGAGCAAGTTTTATTTCTGAGTGAGAAAGATTACCTGTTCGTATCCTCCCGAGTAAATACCGGTCCACTGTGCAACCATGACAATTTTTTTCCCTCTACCATTTCTACCCTCCATGATTCAAAGTATGACTTCCGAACAGAATCCACATGAACCGGTATGCCATTTTCCCAAGAAAAGGGGATTTTCCCATCAGGGCCGTGGTTTCCCGTTTTGCTGGGCAGGATGCCAACCACGTGTGTTTAGTTGTTTTTTTCTTATTATTTTGTTCATTTCCAAATTTTGAAGTCCTTGCTCTGAATTTATATTATGAAGATTATTTCTCTATAAATATTTTAAGGTTATTTAATTTTTTTACTTGATGTTTTGTTTGCACTTGGTGTTATTAATTAGTTTTAAAAAAAAAATCGTTAATGATCTTGACCGAGGTTGAAATGAAACTTGTCAATTATCCAAATGTTTTTTGATGTTTGCCGCTCTGTTTACATTACATACGATCATCTCTTAGAGAAGCCGGCACTGCAACCATGGAAACGGGTCTCTCTCTGGGGTTTTCCGAATTTATTGCAATCAAAAACCCGTTTGCATTTTGTTGGAGGAGGTCGCTCATTGACATTGGTCAGGTATTGTTAAACCTAGGGAGAACAATCACAATTGTTTTTTTTATAACCTTGAAGTCTTGAGAGTAAAATACTGAGCCCATAGAAGTGAAAATCAGATTAAATGTTAATGTACTGTGAAATTCTGCGCGTCCACGGACGCGAGGACTTGTTGAGGAGTCAGAATAGCGCGTCCGGACTTTTAAAAGTGCGTCATGGACGCAATGACGCGGCCTTAACGGGAACCCTGCTCCATGATATCCGATGGGAAAATAGAGACATGATGCTCAAACAGGAAAACAATCATTTTCCTGAACCTTTCAAATTATAACCATTAGTCGTAATGTAATTCTTACAGTCAGATAATAAGCGCTTCAATCGGGCGATGGTCGCTTACCCGGCGACCTCGCCTAATACGGCGGTTTTATATCGCCAAATTCAGCGAGGTTTGCTATTTTACATCAATTCAGCAGTCGACTTTTCAGAAAGGCAAACTTTCTTTCATCTTTCACAAAAATTATTTTTTTGGCCAATTTACTTTAAATACAAATATCTAAAATCTCAGCGCACCAAAAATAATTCATCAGGCACCTTTTTCTGCTACCTTTGGTAAAATTGGATCATTTTGTTGAAAAGATAAACAAAAACTGATTAAATGTTACAACTCATATTTAGCACAGTATTAAATACAGGCATTATAGTCCTGCTAGCATGACCGAGTTCATGTCTTAAACAATGTCATTCAGATCAGTACTCAGGTCGTGCAACGAAAGTATCAGTTTGACTCAGATATAAGAGATGAAATTCAAATACTTCTAATCAGGCTATTACTAGTTACAGGCTCTGGTCTCACATTTCAAACGTTTACATCATTGTAAAATTGTTGAAGTCATAGAAAAAATCTGTCAAAGGTGCTATTTTTCCATCAATGTTCGGGTACGTCAGAAATTTTATTCGGAGCCTTAGTCCAAAGCATCAACTCTATGGTAGTTTTTTAAACCCATGTAAAGTCATGCTGTGGTTTGGGTCAAACAGGGTCAACCGGGGTCAGGTATCAGGTATAGTTCTTCCAGTCGTAGGAGCGATTTTTGCGTGTGAGTATGCGTAACACTTGATCTTGAGGTCCATATTCGGTTTTGCGCAAGACAATCACTCACTGCGACTGGAAGTATATCATGGGCTTGCTTTTTCACACACCGGTGACCTTGACCTTGGTTCTCTATAGCGAAGTGCTCCATTTTCAACATCAACCAAATCTGGCCATTAGTTGAGGCAAAGACGATTCAAAGGACAATTTGATTGTTTGTTTGATTATGTTCTGATGAAGGAACAAATTTCCTGTTGGGGGGAATACTATTACATAAACACAGCTTGATATAGCGTCAGAAGGTTTTCATAAGTTTTAAGCAGCGTCTTTGTAAGTTGACTTCACATGATTGCACCCAGTGAGCCTTATGTATTGAACTCAAACTCATAGCCGTAGTGGTAATTTGACACCAAGATAATGTCCAATATTAAAGGTGGCAAGTACAATATTGGAACTAATGTGCATTAGCTTCTACCATCAAAACTGCAAGTTTGTCCCACGGTACTTGATGGGGCGTTGCTGCAAGTGACAGGCTCTCATATCAAGTAGAGACACAAACAGACAAGCACCTTTAAGTTTTATAACGCTTTGTTGTTGAAAGGATTCAAACATGTTACAGAGTGGTTCCTCACTAATCAAACGGAGGGAATAGTAGGTGTGTGCATTTTGATCCCACTCGAAGCTGCCCTTGACGGAATACAAGTGGCCGCTTGGATGCTCATGGTTGATTGTAATGAATTACTCGATCTATGTAACATATTTGGAATCCCAAATTGAAGTACATAAAATGATAAAGAATTGATCAATAATTCTGCCAAGGTGTGACTAATTAGGTGTTCAGCTTTGATGCAGAATCTAAGGCTACTAGACTGTAATGATCCTAGTATAGTCCCACCTGTTGTTAACCTGACATTAGGTTTTGAATTAGGGGGTGGGATTATAATGGGAGTTCCAACCCCCAACATGAAAAGCACATAAGCATCAACATTTAGCTTTCAGAACTAAAATTATTCCAAAACATTTTTGTATGTCAATGAGGTGGTGTGATCAACAACGGACTTGTAAATGAACTGAAGCATGAACCTAATTAATTTGAAAGAAAAAATCACTAGAAGAACTACCAAAATAGTATGATTTTAAAACAAAAATTGCATGTTATCTATTTCCTTCCAGCAAACAAAACTTAAGGGATTATAATAGGATTTTCTAAAAAATAAGAAACAATTAAAAAAAAAAAAAAAATGGGGGTGGGATTATAATCGAGCATGGGACTATAATCGGGTCAGTATGGTAACTGTCAATCATCTAGGCTGGTATTCTGAAAGGGATTCTAACTTTAGTATCTGGGTTTAAACCAGGTAGTTCCTACATGAGGGACTTTTTTCTTTCAAAAATATTGTAAAAACAGGGAAGCGGTTGAGAAAATTCCTCATGATGGGCTAGAACAGCCCATACATGAGGAATTGTCTCACCCGTTACAGTACATTTTTTAGCGTATGTTGGAAGGAAAAAGGTTCCGCACATGTAGGACTAAACCTCGGGGGTTTTGACCGGGTCTAAAGTTAGACACCCTTTAAGAATACCAGCCTTTGTTCTAACCAGAGGGGTTTTGAAATCATCCCCACAATGCACAGCAGTGGCCTATACCATACTGTACAAAACACATGTCAGTACTTAGGGAAAAAAGTCGTCCAAAAGTTAAGAACCACAAGATATTTATAATATGCAAAAAATTCCCTAAGTACTACTGCTTTGTAGGCTAAAATGAGCATAAGAGTCAGGGTTTTCATGTTTAAGAATGTGGGATCACATGAACTATTGAGGTGTAATTTCCCAAAACTGGTGCATTGTGGGATTGACTCATACACCCTCTTGTCTATAAACAGACACCAGAGGAAAAAGCACAAGATTGAAGAACAAAGGTAACAAGTACTTAAAGCATCTCAGTAGATACAATCCATCAAGTGTTACAACGGAGGCCATCAGAATAGCCAAAAAAAAAAAAAAAAAAAAACCTAAAGATAAACCCAAAGACTTGTCAACAGTTTGATGACCAGAATTAGAGCAGCGCACATGACAGTTGGTACGGGTTACCTCCTGAGGTTGCTGGCAAGTGTATATGTGTCGTCATGCTGTATAGGTATTTATTTGGTTGTGCGTGTTGGTGTGTGTGTGGTAAAAATGTTAACCCTATTTTTTTAATTTTTTAGGTTTTTTCTTTTTTTAATTTCAAAATTTAAATAGGGCTATGGCAGAGCAGATGTTTTAATTGATATCTTCAAGTGCAAGAATTGCAAGCTGAGCGAGCGACCGAGCCGCTAATGGGTGGGGTCCAAGCCTAAGGCCCGCCTTAAGACCCATGGTGGATCCAGGGGGTCAGCGCCCCCTGGCACTCCTGGATTTTAGGTTGTTTGGCCTACCCTTAACACCTAATTTGCAGGGTTCAGCGAGAATCCAAAAATCAATTCTTGCAAACCTTGTAGTTTTTTTACACATGAAATGGAGGAGAATGTAAAATTGGAGAATCTAAACAGTTCTCGAATTTCCACAAATTTTTATCACTGATTTGTATCATGTGTGGTTAACGGTATAAAGCACGATACAGGTGTGTTAGGGTAGTGTTCAATTATGCATTTAATTCATTTACTGGTTAATATCAGTCTCCTTTTTTTCCATGAAACGACTTGAAAAGATGTTAATAATGTTTTATATCATATAATGTTGTTAAGGACATAAGTAACTCAAAAAATATTTATTGCATAGGTGCTCCCATTACTTTAAAAGCATGTAATTTCTGAATGGAATGTATATTCATGACTTAATTCTTGGAGATGATGAAGATGATAAAACTACTGTATATTTCTAAACAATGAGCATAAAGCACAAACATAGCTGAAGAACAACTATGCAGAACTATGATAAATCATTGGTTTAAATCTTTTTGATGATGCAGTTCCATGTGTATCATGGCATTTTTGTTTTTCAGAAAACAACTATGCTCAAGTAGGATCTGAATGCAGCAAGGCCTGGAACTGAACCCTCGCGATGTGAAAGCGTTGTCTGTTCAGGCGTGCCAAAGCATATGAGATGATGAATCAGAAGATGGAATGTCTTGAAGGTAATCAGTACAGAGTCAGATTGCTCTATAGTTTTTGAGAAATATGGTCAAATTTGTCAACCGATATTTATACTTTGAGCATTACAGCTGTGAGCTTAAACAAGTCACTACAAACTCTGAAGCAGGGTTTCTCATCTAGTTTGTTTCAAGTGCCACTTGTTATTATTGAGTGATCCTCAAGTGCCAATAATTGCAAGTTGAACGAAGCAACCCGAGGGCGCTAATGGGTGGGGTTCAAGGGCCCGCCTTATGGACCCCTGGTGGTCCGGGGGCAGCGCCCCGGCACTCCTGGATTTTAGGGTTTTTGAAAGGCTCAAGTGTGTGAAGGTGTATTAACCAGCATCTCAATCACCATACAATAATAGACTCGTAAAATTGCGCAAATGCAGTATTACATTACAATGCTTGTGCCGTGGCACCAAATCTTAAAATCGTGTTTTCGCCGACCCTTGTCCTTATTGGTGTGGTTGATGCAAGGGGTAGGGGCCTACTCTACAGGTAGAGTGCATTTTAAAGCTTGTTTTGAAAGTTTGAAAATTATTAAAAATGCAAATTGGAAGGAGCAAAAATAACAGATTCATAAACATTTGTCACCAAGGTTTTCAGGTATATTTTGACTGTCTCTCCTTCTTGCTTCTGTTCATTTTTGTTTGTTGTATTTTTTCGGTCTTTTTTTTTCAAAGTCAGTCCGCCGCACGCCACTTGGACTGCCTCCAAGCGCCACAATTGGCACGCGCGCTGCAAGTTGAGAAGCCCTGCTCTGAAGTGTTGTATTTTGGAATTCGGAAAAATCATCCTTCGTTTAACTTTAAAACAATTCTCACTGGCATTTAGAAGTACTCATGGTTATTTTAGTGCTGATAAAAAAATGCCAATTGGACAAAGGTAAAAAAATATTCAGTGCCTGTAAGTGGCTACTGACAGTTTGAAGGCCAGGTCAATTATGCCAACTGATTGTCATGTTTTTACCTTGAGCATTACAGCTGTGATCTCAAACAACTCACTACAAACTCTGAAGTGTTGTACTTTGGAAAAAAAACACATTAGCCTTCATTTAACTCTAACAATTCTGAATGGCACTTAGAAACAGTTATGGTTATGCGAGTGCTGTTAAATGCCTATTGGGCATTTAGGTAAAAAATGCCGTACCCAACCCGTATTCCCGTACGTGGCTACTGGGCATTAATTTTACCCTCAGGAAACTGAAATGCTGTAGCCATGTTAAGACGTTCATGAAACTCCAAGGTTTTGAAACTGTAGATGAAAAATTAAATCCAATTATTTTATTTCATCCAGGTTTGTCCAAACAACATCCGACCCTTGTGACCTTTCACGCCACATGAATTTGTCACAAGACAGCTACCCTGGTCCATGCCTTCTGTTTTGGCTTGTGTTGGTCCCTGCAAGTTTTGCTTATTTTGTGTATTTCTTTCCAAATTCAAGATTGTCTTGGGTAGTATTCATAAATATCCTTTGTTTCGTTCTCACTTCCATTCAAGATGGATAACTCCTGGAAGAGGCTGTGAATTCTTGGAGATTTTAGCCATACAGTCACCCCCCCCCAAAAATTCTACAATGCCGTCTGCCTGCCCACCAAATGAAAATGCTGGTTTTTGCATACTGTTCAAATTAAACTGGTTTGCGTACTGAACATAGAGCACAACGCAAATTGATTCAAGTTGACTCTTCACGCAACATTAGTTTCCGTTGTCGTCTATTCTGTTGTCTTTGTCCGGATCCCTGACTATGATCCTGCCGACTATGTACTTTTCAACACCCTCGGTTCCTTTCCCCCCCCCCCAAAAGCTAGCCATTTAAACCCTACTCATGGTGGATGGATTGTGCAAGGTTTTGAATGTCTCTACACTACATTGGTTTCAACAAACCTCAAAACTTTCATTTCAGATATTGTTGGGCCAATAGTTTGCATATATTGATAAAATATTGTTTGCTTTACAGATACCACTGCTGTGTGCATCTGGAAACATTTTGCTCACCAACCCAGTATGATGTTAGCAGACAGAAATGCTCAAAATCGGCAAAGAAAAGGCAGAGAATAAGTATAAGGTAATTATCAGTGGGGGGGGGGGCATTGGGGATTGCCAAATGGTGTGGTAATTTTTGAAACTGCTACGTGCTTTACTATGGCAGTCTCAGTCCCCGTGACATTACAAAATCAATAGTCCCTAAACCTTCATTACAAATGATCTTAGTAATATCATAATAATTTAAGAAAAAAATATTCACATCAAAACACGTACAAAACAGTGGCAATTTCCAATAACATTCCATTCAGATTTAAATATTTTGTGACCGGGCATAGCCTTTAGTCACGTCTGTGGTGACCTTTCGGTCGATAATCATAACAGCGCCCTCCTATCGTTAAGTCCCGTTTAATAAGACTAGCACTCGGTGACGGCCGGAAGTTGATGTCGTTCTGTTGCTGTTTGGTTGGCATGTCCCTACCCCCTGTACTTTTGGCATGTACACAATCTGTTGGATTGGTGTTTGTCAATATACCCCTGTGCCTCTACTGTAAGTTTTTATGCAAAAACAAAAAGACAACTTGTAAATCGTGTGTCAAATTTTCAAACCGAAATAGCGCAAGAGGTCGTAAGTGCAGTTCTTCCATTTGTCAGAACTCCACAAACATACGATTATCCATGTGTCCTTTGGTCATTGGCTCTTTTGCCGGCAGGTGCCGGCCAGTTTTAAAAACTCCGGCTTCTGTCCTCTGCTAACGGGTGTGACCGCATTCACCTCACATTCACACTCAATACTGGCTGCATAGGAAGCCCAATATTTTAGCCATGGCAAACTTTTGATTGAAAGTTATCAAGCTTCATTTGATTATATAAATTTCTAATCGGTTTACTATTGGGTAGTTTTTTAAAGGATGGGCATTTTGATAAAGCGGTATAATGCGGTAAAGTGAAAAAATGGGCTTCAAATATAAATTAGCATAATTTGAACAGAGAGTCCAATTGCAACTCAAGAATTTATGAAATGCCGAGTTATGAAATTGTCTGTTAACTTTCTAGCTGGTGCTGTGATAATTCATACCACCTTTGTCGAAACATGAACATGTTGAACAAGCATTGCCTTCAATATCTGACCCAAAACTAAATGACTATACGATAGGGAACAGCGGGCTGGTGTAGTGGCTCATCCAATCGCCTATCACCAATGAGGCCTCGGGTTCAATCCCCTTGCGGAGCCCGTGCCGTACGTGAATTTGGTTGGGCCTGGCAATACCCGCCTCCCAGGTTTTCTCCGAGAACTTGGTTTCCTCCTGCATTAAATCGGATTTCTTCCATGAAGCTTTAACCCTTGTCGTTCTGGATTTACTCGTTGTGTTGTGCAGCCTAAGGCACAGCTGTTTGACCCCATGCAAATGTCTCTTTATTTTTTAGACATTTTTAAGCAGTGGTGAAACAATTTGACACAGTGATGTAAGTAGGGACATGCAAGAGCTATTAATTCTGCAAAAACGAGACAAATCTATTGCAGTAATCTTGCCATTATAGGCCTACAAGGTCATGATTTGTATGTTATAGTGCCCCTCTTTATGCCTGTTCTCCATAAGAAAGGTGTGGGAAAAACTAGATTTTAAGAAAAATGCAGTGGTGACACCATTTGACAAGTGATTGTAAGGAGGACAGCAAGAGCTATTATCTCCAAAAAAATGAGACAAAAATCTATTGCATAATCTGCCATCAGGCCTACAAAGGTCATGATTTTGTATGTTTATAAGCACCCTCTATATGCATGTTCTCCATAGAAAGTGAAAGATGTGGAAAACTAGGTTTTAAGAAAAATAATATTTGTCTGCCAATGAAATTGTGTAAAATTTACACAGGATGTTACCTAGTTGGACTAAATTAATCCAAATCAGTCGTTCAAAACTGTGTCGCCAGCGAGATTTTGTTTCATCTGGTTTTGTTCATAATATGAGACTTACAAAAACAGCTGTGAAGGCGTTCACAGCGCCACTTGAGCCTTCGGTGGATTTGTAGGTGTTAGAAGAATTAAATATTACTATTATTAAATATTATATTATTATTAATATTATTATTATTCTCACATATTCTTATTATTTCTTTAGTATTTGTTGTTGATGACAGGAGCGGGTTCCGAGCTGCCTCTGACGCAGTTTGTCAGGTCTTATTTCTCGTCGTCTCTAATGACGGTATCTTCATATGGAAGACGATACAAGGAAGGGAAGGATAACGAAGAACTGTAAGTAGTGCGATAAGACTGTTGCTATTTTCATCCCTAAAAAGAACAAATTGTTTTAATCAAGTGGTTGCTGGTTGTGATTAAAAACAAGAGTACAGCACATCTTTTTGAAGATTGCCCCAAATGTTCAAAAGGTTTGAATATTTGCTCGGTTTGTGATTGGCTAACAAACTGTGTTGTGTGAGTGGTAATGTTCAAAAAGTTGTGTATTTTGTTAAAAAGAATAAGTTTTGTAATTAAAACGGTTGAGGACTAGTGAGAGCGATGTGGTGAGGTTGCTGGATAAGAGAAGGCCTGAGGCTTTGATTGCCGATGCAGCGTTTGGAAACTGGAAGCGGTTTGACCAGGTCGCGAGAGGTGGAATGGTGTACATTGGATGGAAAAGTACTGAGGAAGGATAACATTAACCACACGTGTGTAGAAGAGACCTGATTTGTAGAAACACATAGGGGAATTTTGCATATGCTCCTACATATAGGAAATTAAAATTCACAATGTTATACCAAAGAAAACAGTTCTCAAGCTTAATCCTTATCATGGGGATTTTTGTGATAGAGAGCTGAAACCAGTGCAAAAATCAGAATTTTCATTTTTTAGGGACACATGTTTTTTATCTCTTGTTACACCTTTTAAACAGCAGTTTGGTGTAGCCTGCATTTAAGGCAGGAATACAAGAGGGATCACTTTGTTCGCTGGGTTGTCTGTTGTTTTGTGATGTCTGCGTGAAAACAGGGTTAACACTTGCCTGTAATATCCACATATTTTAATGGAATTTAACCAAAACTGGGGTTCATAGGTGAAACATGGCCCATCCCCCATTTGTTGATGAGGTCAAGGGTCAACATACCAGATCAAAGTCATGTGAGCTCAAGTTGTAAGATAGGCTGAAATGTTACAAATTGACATCATTTGAAAAGTTGAAGTCAATTGAGAAACCAAACTTGTTTTTTGGAGTTTCATGCAAAACCCTCATTTGTTTATGAGGTCAAAGGCCACATATCAAGGTCACGGTCATGGGAGGCCTATCATTCACAAACCACGATGCAGGCGACACAAGTGGTCCAAGGAATGATGCATTTTTTGTTTATATCTTGGGAATGAAATGGATTTGACGGCTTAACATTCAGGACAACAATGAGAAAAAAAGGTCTTTCATCTGATATCAAAAATTTGTACTACTTCAATTCAATTCAATTTATTTATCAGCATAACATATGTACTTGACAGCAGAAATGCATAATACAGTATATTAATTCATAATACAGAAAGTATTAAATTGCAACTGTGCTTTAACAAATGGCATTTTGGGGAGGGATATGATTACGCTACGCGGACCAGTAATGGACAACCCTATAGGGCTTATAGATATGTGGCCCTGAAACCATACAAGTAGTAAAATAAAACTCAAATATTACAATTAATGACCACACGTAGGGGATGATATAACATATTCATGGTTAAATTACATAACAAAAAGACAGAAACAAAACACAAAAACAAACAATCTATCAATGCCTCACAAACACTTACGGGAATAAAGGATACGGGAAAATGGACAAGGACGGACTTTTCAATTGTCCTTGCTGAGGGTGTATACTATAGCATAATGAGGGAAGCAGTGGTGTGTAGTGAAAGGGAGTGAAGGAATGAAAAAAAGTAAGGAGTAGAGATAGAATGAAGAATAAATTGAGGAGAGAAAAAACAGACCTGGGGGGAAAGTATTAATTTTAATTACGTCGGTTAACTTGCGGGTCCCAAAGACGATCAAAACACACACACTTAATAATATCATAATTGTATGTGTGAGTCTGTTGTAAGCTCTATTGATGTTGTTTGTCTTGTGTAATCCATCAAACAGTTTGGTTATGCAAAAGCCAGGCAGTTATTTTGTCTGCTATTACGAAGGCATTATAGACCATGTACAGAAGAGATAGAAACTAATGGACCACAAAATGTGCGAAGCTCTGCTGATGATGGGCGACATTCTTCTTCTCAAAGGTCAAAGGCTTTGGAAGCCAGGCTGATCTGGATTAGACTGATTGCATAGAAGCCAGTCATCAAAAGGTAGGCAAGAAATGATGGACTCATCACTTTTAACCAACTGAGGACTACCGGCCAATTTTATTGGTATACTTTGAGTGTGTGATGTTTTAGCCAATCAGAAAAAATTGTAAGAACAGCTTTGAATAAATTTGTAAAGATAATAAAGAAGATCTATTCTTGGATTGGTTAATCAAAGATTATACATGCTATATTCATGTAATGAGGCCAATTAGAGCTACTTGTATAAGAAAGTATAGACCTCAGGGATTAAAGGGGATGACCCGAATTAGGATATAGGTTTCATTGTATAAGTTTTCATCTTTATAGGATGGTCGTACACCCCAAATTCCCCATCTGTAAAGTTTTGCTTGAATTTCACTGTTTGATGTGAGTGAATGTGAAATTCATAAGTCCCATGCATAGAGTACTGTGTAAATTAACAGACTATCGCCAACTCCACCCATGAGAATCCAAATGGACTCTTGTAGCTCTTCACAAATTGACCCCTGCACACAGCTGTTTTGAAGGTCGCATTATATGATAAATCAAGAATTGACAAAATTATTGCAAGCATCACTTTTGACAACTGATTTGGATATTTAGTCCACTAACTACATCCCGTGTAGAATTTAGAAATGCATTGTGGGAAAATGAGTTTTCTTAAAAAAAAAGTTTTTCCACTTCTGTTATGGCGAAGGGCATATAGAGGCGCTATAAACATACAAATATGACTATTAAAATTGTCCAGAAATAAGAGACAAGTGTACGGGGGTCAAACAGGGTGCGGGGGGGGGGGGGGGGGGGGGGGGGGGGGAGGGTTAGGACATGCCAACCTAACAGCAACAGCAAATTCAAAATGGCATCAACTTCCGGGTGCCAGTCTGTTTCAAAAGACTTACGGTAGGAGGGCGCTCTGACCATATCGAACGGTTACACCAGACTTGACTAAGACCTAGGCCTGGTCACAAAATATTTAAATCTAATGACCGTTGTTGGAATTTTCACTATTTTGCAGCGGGGTTTAATCCACTAACCCCGATGGATTTAGAATCAAAATTTTTCTTAATTTATCATGATATTACTAAATCCTTTTGAACAAAGGTTTAAGAGATAATTTTTATGTCACTGGTACCGAGACCTGCCATAGTAAATGCACGTAGCAGTTTCTCCAAATTACCGTTTGGAAATCCCCATGCCCCAAATCGAGCAATCTGTCCTACCCCCTCCTGACACAGTTGCATGCAATGGCTTGGTGGACTTTTTATGTATAAAAAAGTACAGTATTTGAAAAAGTGTCAATCCAAGAAAATCTAAAATAAATGAATAATTATTAATATTATAATTATACAATACATTTTTTTTAAATCACTCATTGAGAGTCTAATGGCATTAATCAGGCGAGATATGCAATGCAGAGGCAACTCTACTGAACCTATGCTGTTTGGGCTACACGCTGTTAGAATAGATCCAGATAATCCCTGATATCTATCACCATAGGGGACAGGTGAGTAATGGGAGGAGGAATAGTGTACTGTGGTTGGGGACGTGCGAGATGTAGTACTGGCTGTAACCTCCCAACAAAATCAGAAGCAACTGATATTTTTTTGCCCTGATGGTAAAGTTTTCCATAAAATATATCCCCATCTGAAAGGAATAAGCTAAGAAATGTTTTTGGTACAAAAATGTGAACTTCCTTAATTTTGTATAGATCAAATAGAATTCCAATCCTATGTTTTATATTGAACTATAGTCAAATCAAAATCACTTTTTTCTCTCTTTTAGACATTTCTGTAGCCAAATCAAGGTATGAATCCTATTGAGTGGGCTAATCTATATGAAATTACTATTATGACACAATAATTTGGGTGCCTCAAACGCTCTGTTGCACCTTTAATAGCAAATTCTTAAACAACTTGAGATTGGTTTACCATTGCCCATTGGTTCCTGGGTAACAGTGCTTACGCGTAAATGCGATATGCATATGCTCTGCTTGGGCCAATCGAATGGGCATAGTAATAATGCACTTGTCAAGTTTAATCCCGGCCCCCTGGGGTCCCCGGGACATAGCGGGGTATATGCCAGGGAAACATAGCCGGGCATGTACAAAAAGTATTGCCCCGCAAGCCGGGATTTAGCCGTATTTGGCCGGAACGACAATCATTAATGATAGCTGGGACTTAAGCCGGGTGGTACAAAAAATTTTCCTGGCTCCACCGCGGACATAAACGGAGACTTTAACGCATTGTGTCACACACATATAAATACCAGGTCTATCAGTGAGCAGTATCGCCGTCAAATCTGTAGTTATATCACCATTTTATATAGCTACCATTGAGTCCAATCTCTTCCATGCCTACCCACATCCTCTCGTACAGCTAAATCTCCTGCTGGAACAAATTATGAAGAAACGTCCCGGGATTTTAGACAGGTACCAAATGAAGGAGGGACTTTGCCTTGGCACACGCCCAGCACAGCTACGCCAAATTACCGTTATGGCTATCCTGCATTCAGAGTCCAATGCAAATGCAGGCTGCTATGCAGATGTTAGAAGAATGTACTAAGCAGTTTCCTACCGTGCCGAAGAGTTTGCTCTATATGCACAGGTAAGTGGTTCAGACGTATTTAACAAATTTGTGGAGTGACAAGGCAGATGGTATTGATGACAAAACCTTTGGGTGGTTAGTTCAGCCAATTTTGTGCAGTATTTCAAGCCAAATTTTGTTATATTTTGGCCAATTTGTTTCAAATTAAGGCCATTTTGTCATTGTTGGGCCAATTTTGTGCATATTTCGGCCAATTTTGTAGAGTTTTCTCCAAAATTTTGTAATATTTTGGCCAATTTTGTGGTCTGCAAGAGGGATTGCTTTGGTAGTGTGTGGGTCTGTCTGTGTCTGATGGTAAAAAATGTTGACCCAAAGGTAAACCTAATTAATTGCTTGCCAGTTTCCACATATGGGTGCATACTTCGATACACTTGGAATACAATTTGAACCTTGGGTCGTGAGCTACATGTTGGTGTTCTCATGTGACCTTGGTGACCACATATGATCTTTGGCCTTCACAAACCACAATGGCAGGCGACAGATGTTCGGTGAAAGCTGTATTTCGTCATATTTTCAGCCAATTTTGTGAATGTTTCAGCCAATTTGTGCATATTTTGGCCAATTTGTCCTATTGCGCCAATACACTTAAGTATTAACTCTGCCCTGATGGTTTGTTACAGGCACCAGCGTTACCAAGGACAATATCAAACAAAAGCAGAATGAAAATTTCCAGAGAAAGCAATAGCCTTAGAACCTGACAATCCCACCGCATATGTACATAGAGGGTGAGTAAAGAGTGCCACAGGGTTCAGTGTGTGGACACAGATTAAATTTCTAGATAGTAAGAGAGGCTAGATTTAGAAACTAGCAATCCCACAACATATATATCTAGAGCGTGAGTAATGGAGTACCACAGGGTTCAATGTGTGGGCCTATTTTATAAAATTTCAGAAAGCAATAGCCTTAAAACTTGGCAATCCAACCAGCATTTGTACAAGAGAGTGTGAGTAAAGGAGACCACAGGCGTCAATGTGGGGGCCTTTTTAAATGTCAGAAACAGCCGTAGAAACTAGCTGAACATGGCAATCCAACTAACATTTGTACATGAGAGCATGAATAAAGGAGTACCACAGGGTTCAATGTGGGGCCTATTTTAAAATTCCCCAAAAACCAATAGCTGAGAAACTTGATTGTGCCATTTTCACAAAAGGGGATTATAAATAACCATCGGAATTATGTGGTATTTCCCTGCTTACCGATAATATAAGCAAAATATTTTCGAAGGTTTTGTTTAGATAGAATAAACTTTTGGGCCAGATGCTGAAAATATTTTCCACCAAGAACAAGCCGGCTTCCGAAAAGGTTTTCGAGCTATCGATAATGTTTTTATTCTGACACAATATCAATAAATATCTTACGCATAAGAGAGGACGACTTTACGTGGGCTTTATTGATTTTTGTAAATCGTTGATCTGGTAAATGTAATGGATGCCCTGTTACTGAAACTTAAACGAGCGGGAATTGTTGGTAATGTGCTAGATGTTTGAGTTCATGTATATGCTATAAAGCTGGTGGAATGTAAGACCACCTATAGGCATAACAAATGTTTTTTTCGTGTAGGGTGGAGTTTCAGCCAGGGCTCATATTGATCAAACGATCTGAGTACAAGAAGGAATGCGGCTGAATCCAAAAAAAGTCCAAATTAATCAATGTAATAAAGTCATTTCCTTTTTGCGGATGATCTAGTTTTAATAAGTGATACCGTTTTCGGTTTACAAACCACTCGCTTTTGTCAGAATTTCTGCGGCACCTGGGGTCTTTCAGTAACATAGTACCAAACCAAGATCATGGTTTTAACAGGGTGGTCAGTTAAAGCGTATAGAAAAATGGTTCTATGAGGTTCAACTTGAAGTGGTAAACCACGTTTAAATACCTTGGTATCGGTTTGCTTGCAGCGGCATTGCTCGGGCACAGGAGTATACGCCCTCTCAGGCTAACAAAGTATTTTTTGTCTTCAAAAGGATGTAAAAAATTATAGTTCATCTCCTGTTAATGTGCTTTTTCAAATCTTTGACACCAAAATAAAACCTATTCTGTTATTTGGGAGTGAATCTGGGGAATCCCGAATTCCCAATAATTGAAAGAAGCCATTGAAATTTGTCGTTATGTTCTTGGTATTTCAATCATAAATCAGCTCCACACCCTGCTATATGCAGGGAACTCGGGAGGTATCCATTATTGGCAATTATGCTTATTTCTGTATTTAAATACTGGTTCTATATTTTATCCCTTGATAAAATAGATATTTTATCATGCTATGATTTTCAATTTAGAAATGCTGAAAATAGGCAAGGAATGTTGGGCCTTTGCGGATCAAAAATTTCTTTTTCGTTAGGATTTGGTGAAGTCTGGGTGGCACAGGTGTTGGCAACGTCTTGTTTGTTGACGTTTTTAAAATGAGAGTCAACGATGTCCCCCCATTTCCAATTGGCATAACGCAATTAACACCTTTACTTCACAAAAGTTTTTATCGTCAAATTAAGAGAACTTTGTATCGAAGATTAACTTCCTTTTTGGAAAAGTCACACATAGAATCCTTCCTCACCAAAGCAAGATTGGGATTCTAATCTTGATGTGAACGTTGGTAGATGTTTAAATATTCCCAAATACGAGTTTGTAAAGTATGTGATACAGGGGCGATAAAGATCTTTATCATTTATTATCAAATATCCTGCTATAATTGGTGTGTTAGAAATCATCTATTAACCGATTGTGTGCCAATCTAACTTAAAATCACTGTTTCGGTCAAGAAATCAGCGTACTATCGCTTCACTCTCCAATTATTTATTGTGCGGATCTGCTCCTCGTCATTAGAAAGTAATTGAATTTTGTATTGTAAGGCCGTTGGCTAAATATACTGTTTAAAATACAATCTTCTTCGTTGAAGAGAACTGAACTGAACTGACAACCCACTACCATATACATAGACGTTGAGAAATGAATACAACATGTTCAATATCTGGACCTATGTTAAATATATAGAACTTGACAATCTCATCACACATGCACATAGAGGGTAAACAATGGTGGGCCACAGGGTGCAATCCTTGGACCCAATTTCAGAAAAAGGTACTTTTGAATTACTTATTGACAAGTTTCCTGTGTTTACTGTTTTGTGCACAGACTTTTACATTTAACATGGAAGAAAGATGCAGACGGTTCATTAAGTATGATCAAGAAAGCACTAGATATAGACAGCAAATGTGATTTTGCCTACGAGACGCTAGGGACCATTGAAGTACAAAGGTAAGCTCAAAATAGTGAGAACTGATATTGCAGTGCTTTTCCATGTAAACCACTTTATAGAACACTGGCAATATTCTTGACCGATCAATTTGAAAGTTATGAATATTTGTAATGGAAACATACAAAAGTATAATGTTGGTTATCACTATAAAAAGGCGACAAACACAAAGTTATCTCTAGTTTGCTTACATGACATAAAAGCAGGCAAGGGAATTTTCAAATATGGAGCCAGTGCATGACCACCATCTGTCATCTGTGCTCTGAAAGAATCAACCTGAAGCTATTCCAATTCTTTGGTAATACACATGCTGTGCATGGAGACCTAATGGAGATAATGTCCTAATAGACATGGTATTAAATGGAGATAATGTTAGGTAGATAGATAGATACATAGATAGATAGTTAGTTAGTTAATTTAGTTTAGTTTAGTTAGTTGCTGTGAGGATTTATTGAAGCAAAAGATAATTGACCGGATGCCCTTCCTGACGTCAATCCACAGCGGTGGGCCTAGCCTTTGGGCAACCACACCCACCATGCAAGGCAGCATGTGCTGGATGCGCTGGATGGCTGCCATTAGCTCTCCAGAGCTGACACCCTTGTAGGTAGATCTTTTTCATTCTACCAGGGTAACCAGCTATCCTCCTCATCAGATTTCCTTAGAGACCCAATGGGGGGTGACGGTTTAGCCGCTGACAACTTACCAGGATACCAGTAGCAAGCCCTCAAAGGAAACCTGATGTGCAAATTATTTTTTGTATCTTGATAACACAAATTAGTTTATCTCCATCAGCAAAAAAATAAAGTTGCCATAAAAAGTATCTTGGCATGATTTTTTATAGGCTACTGCATCATTGATGCTCTGGTTTTTATCAGGATTGTGCCAAAGTCTGATAAATTTGAATGTTTCCAAAATATACATTTTGTTGCCAGGGGCGGCGCCAGGGTAAAATCATAGGAGGGGCGAAACATCATTGGGGGGGCGAAACAGTACAAAATGAACTCATTTTGGTTAAAAACCCCTAATTTTTGTGCAAAACCCTGTTTTTCCTAAATTTTGAAATCTCAGGGGGCGGCCGCCCCCCTGCCACCCCCCTGGCGCCGTCCCTGTTTGTTGCCATAGCCTTGCTCTTTCATGTAACACCTTGCATGTAAACAATCATGCAAAAGTGGCTGAGTCACATGTAGAATGCCCTAAAGGTGCAAAATTCTTTAACTTAAAGTTGCTCACTATGGAATTTTCAATGGGTATTGCAGTGTAACACTAACACACAGACCATAATCAATATTGCAAGTAGGCATATAATTCTCGCTCATTCATTTGGAAACCCTCTTTGTTAAATTTAAAGGGTGACTCAGAGATTTCCCGATTAGGGCGCCCTAAATTTTCAAACAAATTGTGTTTTTGGCATACAAATCGAAGTCCTTCATATAGAAAATCACATCTTTGTTTAAAAATTCCGGATCCGGAAATTTTGTTACACACAGTATCCTATGGCATTGTTATATACACATAAATGTTTACTGCATCAAAACGAAAATTGAGCATTCTAGGCGACTATCTTTTAGTTCTATTTGACTATTTTTAATTAATATATTAAACAAATATATTCAGAAATCTCTGAGTTAGACTTTAAATCAATATACATGAATTTTTGCATTGTACCACACAGTGACCATTGAAAACCGTGGCAACAAAATTTATATTTTGGAAATGTTCAAAATTATCGGACTTTAACATAATACTGATTGAAAAACATACCAAGATATTTTTTGTGGCAACTATATTTCTGCTGTAGATGTTGTACTTTATGTACACTTGTACTTTTAGCTTATCAGATTGTTAAGTGTTTCAGGGAACTTTATGTATTCTTTCTTTTTTTCTGGAAACTTCTTTTTATAACAATAAAATGTTCCCTTTTTCATTTCAGAGGTAAAATGAATGTAGCTAAGGAGTACTTTGAGAAAGCAATAGAGCTGGCACGGACCGAAATGGAGATGGCGCACTTGTACTCGCTTTGTGTCGCAGCAGAAGCACAGAATAATGTCACTACAAAGTATAATATTACCCCTCCTACAGCTTTTGGTTTGTAATTCAAAAAGCTGCTATAGTCAGTTTTGTATAAGATGGATTCTAACCTTTGACCTTTACAGACTATTATGATTTGGCTCAATTTTCTACACATCTACAACATTTTGATGAAAGCTGGTTACATACTCTTAAAGGCACTATCAGTGATTTCCTAAATGTTTGCTAAATCATAAAACTGAATACATCGAAAACCAGATTTTTTGCAAGTCTGTAACAAGTATAGGTATCCTAACATACCATGAAAGTGCTAAAAATAAAAAAAATCATCAAAAACCAGATTTTTGGAAGTCTGTAACAAGTATAGGTATCGTGGAAGTGCTAATTCTAAAATCAACCTAATAAGGGCAAAATTAGATATTTTAGTCATTACTGTCCATACGGACACTTCTGCAGCCCGTAATTCAATGGAGATTCATGTTCTTTATCTTCTGTCAATTTTTCAGTTGCAAAAAGTAACTCATGATAATTCTACAGACTTATCCTTCACATTTAAGCTATTCCTGCAAATTTAAAACATTTGGACTCTTCGAATAAATCACTGATAGCACCTTTAAATATTGTGTAAGGGTTCAGAATTCAGTACAGCTGAAATATCAGTTTTTCTCTTCTAGAATCAGTACGCGATGGTTGATTTGATATCATCAGTTCTTGATGAGTCTTTGAAAGATATTTCTGGACAGTTTAAGTCTATAATGAATGTACCTGAATCTCCTGTATTTCCCATTTCACAAGACAGGTTTGTATGATAATTCCCCAAATTTAATTTGGAAGATGTATTTCTATTACATTTATATATAAAATTATAAAGAAAGATATATGGTGGGATAATTAAGGATTCTAGTCTTACAGTCAGTCCTATTTGTGGATGCAAGTGAACTTTGGAGTGAAGTTCACTCTTTGGAATACAGCCAGAGGGGTATTGAGTCCTTCCCACAATGCACTAGTTTGGGAAATTTCACCTCAATAAGCTCCTGTGATCCCACAAGACTCCTTAACACATAAAAATCCCGATTTTTACACTCAAAGTACTTGAACTTCAGGAATTGTTATCAATGATCATGATCATGAAATGTTTTTTGGTCCTTAAACTTTTGGAACACTTTATCCCTAAGTACTGACATATGTTTAGTACAGTACAGTGTAGGCACATTGCAATGCATTATGGGATTGGTTCAAAACACCCTCTGGAATACAGCCAATAAGACGTGAATTTCACCCACACTTTGGAAAGGCAGTTATGGATGTACCTGACTCCTTAAGAAACTAAGAAATATTGAAAGGCCATTTCTGTAGCCATTTTGAAAATGCCATTTAGCTAAATATTATTTTACAAAAAGGTTTAATTATCAGGGTGCTAGTGTGTGCAATTTTGTATTTCTGTGGCATAAAATACTAAAAATATCTAGGTTTTGGCTATATTCCTTAAAGTGGCATTCACAGAACCAGTGGTGATCATAACCTCTTCTGTTTGGCCCCTAGTTAACATTTTTGAAAATTCCATTTTGATAACAACGTTCCATTTCAGTTCCCCCATAGTCACTGTGTTTGTTGAATATTTCCAATTCCAGACATTTAAAACTAAAATCGCTCTAGTTTTACACATAAAATGTATTTGGTTTATTCCTTTGAGATGTATGTTAATTAGGTGGTCGACAACTAGTACCTACAAAAATCTCACCTTGCATAAATTGAGGGCGCCCTTCCCACCAAGTGTATGAAATGTCTCTTTAAATATTGACTGCACTCAAAATTTTCAGTTGCATCCTGAAATGGGACTAACTATAGGACTATATAGGAATCAGTGTTATTTTTTATTAGATAGGTCTGGACCTTTCAGGAATCAAAAGTAGGAATTTAGTGTAGATGTTTTTGGAAAATAAGAATAAGTGCAAGTGCAAAAAGGTACACAATCACTCCTGGATGCTGGTTCCATCATACTGGCCAAAGATACAGGTAGACATCATATACAGTGGGCCGTATTCTCAAGCGATGTTTAAAATAAACAGTGGATAGGCCTAAACTGTGGTTAGCTAAACGCACTGTTTAAAAAAACACAGGTTAAATATTTTAACAAGTCGTTTAGCTAACCACAGTATTTAAACGCCGTAAATATCATCCACCAAACTGTGACTTATCTTCTCCTATAATATTACGTGCGCGTGAACAATTTATATATCAGACAATGCTTTCCGTAGTTGTAAATGCTATGAAGGAAGCCCACGGGTAGATTTCAAGAATGTCACGTTATGCAAGGAGCTTTAGAATTTGTTCAGTGATGGGGACAAAACCCCGGCTGTGCCACACTTGACTACAATTCAATACTATAACAGATACACACGAGCATAAAAATAGAAGCAAAGGAAAAATGGACGAGAAGAAATCAACTGATGGGGACCTGGAAAAGAAAGATAAGAGAAATAAAGGAGACAACTGCAACTGGTCTAACCACGAGTATCACAAAATAAACTTCCCAATATGATAATGATACATTGAATTGATTGAGCTGGCAAGCGAGGTTGTAGGATTTTGTTTTCCGTCAATGTTGTTGGTGATTTGATTTTAACAAGAAATCTTCTTTTTTTGTTTTACTTTAAATAATCTTTATACCAGAATATCTGTCCAATTAGCAATATTGATGTTATTTTACCTGATTTTTACACTTTTGGAACAGTGGCACATTTGGCTATCCAATCCATGAAGTAATACATAATCTATACATATATACTAGTATTGGAAGTATGACCTGACCTTTGTCATAGGTCATGCTTTTCATTAGTCACGAGAAGCAGCATTTTTTTAGCCTTAGCAATATGAGCTCCCTGCCATAAATCTCTTGATTTCTCGAATAAGGTGCTGTGTGTGTGATAGGAGAACAGCCTTTATAATATATATAGCGTGTTTTCTTAAAGCAATAACAGCACATCGTTTTGAAGAGCACCCCCAATTTCCGGATATTTTGAGATTTTTGCACAGTTGCATTGGTAATTGACTAGTAAACAATACATGTGAATGGTAGAGCTCAAAACACTTAAAAGTATCACAAAAGGAGGAATTTTGTAATTAGAAAGATTAATATCGGAAATCTCCGATAATAATTCAACGGCTGCTGCAAACGTCCTTCCAATATGAAAAAGCCGGGAAATTGCGCCATATACATATCTACGCTCATCCATTAGTTGTTACGTCGGTTCAGAAAAGTCAAGTTAGAGATCATTTTCGTGAGGTGACACTATTTCATCATGAACGGACATAAATTTGGCTTTTCTAGCTCCACCATTTAATTACAATCAGGGATCTCGATTCTAATTACAAAATCACTTCTTTTATGACAAATACACATTTTTAGCATTACCACTCGCAGGTATAGTTTACTAGACAATTAGGCTACAAACACAACTGTGCAAAAATCTCAAATTTTGAAAATTGGGGGCACTCTTAAAAATGTGCTGTTATGGCTTTAAAGATCAAAGGTGAAGTGTAGTGGTAGTACTTAGTCCAACTACCCATTCTATAAAGTAATAATTTTCAAATCTCTTTATAGACCAATGTGTTTGGACATTTGTGCATATTCAAAGAGCTAGTGGAAAATTATTGGCTTTTGGCTTAAAGACACTAACAGTGATTTATCCGAGCGAGTCAAAATATTTGAAATTTGCAGGAATAGCTTGAAAGTGAAGGATAACTCTGTAGAAAGTTATTTTTTACCAATTAAAGAATTAATTGACAAAGGAAAAACAGCAATGTTCAGCAATGTTCAAAGATACGAATCTCCATTCAATTACATGTTGTAGTAAGTGTCCTATGGACAATAATGACTAAAACCTCCAATTTTGTCCTTATATAGGTTGCGTCTGGTCCTGTCATTTGCAGAGTATGTTAGAATAACTGTACTTGTTACAAACATGCAAAGATCTGATTTTTTATTTTTTAAGATTTTCTGATTTAGCAAATCACTGGCACTATCAGTGATTTGCTAAATCAGAAAATAAAAAAAAAAGTCATCGAAAATTAAGATTTTGGCATGTCTGTAAAAAGTATAGCTATCCTAACATACCTTAAGTGCAAAGACTGGTAACCTAATAGTAATAAGGACAGAATCGGATATTTTAGTCATTACTATCCGTACAGACTCTTACTACAACATGTAAGTGAATGGAGATCCATATCTTTGAACATTGCTGTTTTCTTCCTTTTCTGTCAATTCTTCAGTTGCAAAAGAAATAACTTATGCGATTTCTACAGACTTGTCCTTCACTTTTAAAGCTGAATGCAAATTTCTAACATTTTGACTCGTTAGAGTGAATCACTGATAGTGTCTTTAATTATTTTCACTAATACAGCAATAAATTGAGTTTCCAGAGATGCTATTTTGGGGAAATTTCCTCATTTCAAAGAATTCCTGTGATGTACCGAAATTTTGCCAGCTTGCCTCTGTTTAAAAACATGATATGATCAATATCTGTGGTTCTTCAAATGTCCCCCTTTCCTAATAGATATTATGTAAAGAGCTGCGGTTATGTACCTAGTAATTATGCATATTCCTCCTAGAATATTGCGATTAACTTCTAAACGATTCAAACTTTTGTTGAATTTACGTAATTTTGCTAAATTTGCACTTGATTGTTTGTAGGACACGTATCAAGAAAGTTTGGAAGGTTTATTGGACAAACAAATAGAAAAAAAAAACCCAAAACATAATTTTGAACTTGGTTTGCTGCCCTAATCAGCCTCAAATAGAAGCATGCTTGAATTTTCTGTCGTGTATGGTAGAAAAATACTAAATCATCTCTTTATTAAAGACAGCGTTTTGGGCCTATTCACTTCAATTGTAATTTAAGACATTGTTAAGCATTCTAAATAAGTAACAAATTCAGTTTGAAAAAAAAATGGGGGGGGGCGCATTTTTCTAGAAATGTCATGTCTCTTTTAGGCATGTATTATGCCATGTAAAAATCCTCTTACGTTACACAGGTCTTTTATTCAAAAGTGTACGGTGTACACAAAAAATAGCCATCGTATTAAAGATTTCCAGTACCCCACAATACAGCAACAGAGTTCTGACACAATCTAGGACTATCTTATAATTTTCACTCAAAGAAATAAATTTGTTATTATTTAATACAGATGTAATAGATCTGTAAAAATTATAGCCCGTTATAAATTATATTGGAAAATTGTTGACCTGCTTTGCATCACTTAGTTCACTATATAACCCTCTCTTCAAAGGTCCATGGCCCGATCGCTATTAGCCTCGTCCCCAGGGACCCCAGATTTTAACCGAAGTGATCAAAATTTTGGTATCAGACGAAAGCTACTATTTTTCTCATTTACCCTGTTAAATCTTAGGGCTGAAGGATGTTCGGTTCGGATGTTATGAGCGAAAATATGTTATGAGCATTACCATAGGCAGGTATAGTTTACTATAAAATTACTAACACAACTGTGCATAAATCTCAAATTTTGAAAATTGGGGGCGCTCTTCCAAAAATGTGCCGTTATTTACGTTTTGTCGTGAATTTCAACACCAGTGCCTCGGTTGTTTTTTGTTCCTTAGATATTCTTCTACATTTTTGTAAGATTAACTTCACATGAAAAGGTACTTTGTATTGTAATTTTTGGCACTGTTCGGCGACGTGAACAATTTTTTTGTAAACTTGACCTCTGGTACAAGTTCCCGGATGGAAATGGGCACAATACGAGATGCATTCTGGGGATTGTGCAAATGGTCTATACAAACTGAATGTAATTGATCAATAAACAATTTTTGCACAGTTGTGTTAGTAATTTTATAGTAAACTATACCTGCCTATGGTAATGCTCAAAAGTGATATTTTCATAAAAGAAGTGATTTTGTAATTAGAATCAGGATCTTCCATTGTAATTTATCCGCGGGACTGTAAATGCCAAATTTCTGTCCGTCCATTGTGAAAATTGTGCCACCTCACGAAAATGACCTCTAACTTGCCTGAACCAAAGGAACGATGGATGAGCATAGACACGTACATTGCGCTATTTCTAGGCTATTTCATATTGGAAGGCCATTTCCAGCAGCCGTTCAATTATTATCGGGATCTACGATATTAATTATCCTAATTACAAAATTCCTTCTTTTGCGATACATAGCTTCAAGCTTTACCATTCACAGGTATAGTTTACTAGCCAATTACCAATTCAACTGTTCAAAAATCTCGATTTTTTTTTTTGGAAAATTGGTGGCGCTGTTCAAAAAAATCTGCTGTTATTGCTTTAATTATCATAATTACAGTGATTTGAGTCATGTTTATCATGGTATAAAACAAATATTGACTGTCTATATTCATGTAATAGTAAAAATTATATCAGAAGTCAAATTTTGGCTGCTCCATTTCAGTCAGCTTCACCTTGTGAAATATAAAAGGCCAAATTTGCCATGTATTTTTTTACTATCACACTTTGCGAAAGGCAGTTATGGATTGACACGACTCCTAAGAAACTAAGAAATCTTGAAGGCCATTTCGGTAGCCATTTTGAAAAATGCCATTTAGCTAAATAGTATTTTACAAAAAAATTTAATTATCAGGGGCTAGTGGTGCAATTCGTATTTTGTGGCAAAAAATTCTAAAATATATCTAGGGTTTGGCTTTATTCCTTAAGAGTGACATTACACAAGAACAAGTTGGTGATCATAACCTTCGGTTGGCCCCTAGTTCTACAGAAAACCAGAAAGCCAAACCTAGTTTTTGAAAATTCCATGTTTGATAAACAACATTCCATTTTATTTTATGTATTTCAGTTCCCCCATAGTCACTGTGTTTGTTGAATATTTCCAATTCCAGAATTTAAGTTTAAAAACTAAATCGCTCTAGTTTCACATAAAATGTATTTGGTTTATTCCTTTGAGAGTTAGTTAATTATTCTGGTGGTCGGCCAATAGTACCTACAAAAAATCTCACCTTGCACAAAATTGAGGGCGCCCTTACCACCAGGTGTATGAAATTCCCTTTAAAAAGTACTGCACTCAAATTTGCAGTTGCTCCTGAAATGGGACTACTGTAGGAATATATAGGAATCAGTGTTATTTTTTATTAGAAAAACTTAGGACCTTATCTTTCTGGAATCAAAAGTTCGGAAGTTAGTTAGTGTTTTGGAAAAAAAATAATTAAGTGCAAAAGTACAAATCACTGCTTTCTGTGGTTCACAGCGTTACTGACCAAAGATATAGTAGACATCAGAGCAGAGGTCTTAACACTATACTTTGGAACAATGGCTTGAAGTAGCCCAGATTAGCTTCAGTGGTTTCATTGGTTTAGCACAG
This sequence comes from Ophioderma brevispina, assembly GCA_023653785.1. Taxonomy (NCBI): domain Eukaryota; kingdom Metazoa; phylum Echinodermata; class Ophiuroidea; order Amphilepidida; family Ophiodermatidae; genus Ophioderma; species Ophioderma brevispina. The sequence goes on from JAMKCH010005146.1 coordinate 26,631, forward strand.
TGAAGCCTGAACCATCTAAGCTAGAGGAGACAGGCAGTTCGGGCTGGAGACCTGCCCATGATTTCCTAAAACATAATGTCTCACCTTCGAAGGCTGGTTTCAGGTTAACTCCTGCCTATTTATGCATACCTGCCATCTAGTAAGATTAATCTTATTTAGGAATATTTTCCAAAGATTTTGACAGCAGAAATATTACTAATAAGGTTTTTAAATTTTTTGAAAAGAAAAATATTCTAAAAGTCAACAGAAAAAAATTCAAAATTTGGTTGTCCTTGCCCCTTTGTCAGCCCCCTGGCCCCTTCAAGCTACCCCTATCAGGGCCCAAAGACAGACACTGGATACCATTTTCTAGTGTTGAGTGCACGGTGCTTGAGGGTGTGCTCTGCACTTTCAAGAAGATTTTGACTTTCCAATGTTGGCAGGGTATGGAATATATGGGAATTGAGACTATTTTGATTTACCTTGATCATATAATAGTGTAATCACAAATTAACTTCCCAATATGATAAGATGAAAATTGGAATGAGCTGGCAAGCCAAGCTTGTAGGATTTTGTTTCCCTCAATGTTGTTGCGTGATTTGATCTTAACAAGAACATCTTCTTTTTTGGTTTTACTTCAAGTAAATGTTTTATACCAGAATGTCGGTTCCATTAGCAATATGATTGTTATTTACCTGATTGGTTACACTTTGGAACAGTGGCACATATGTCATCCAATGGATGAATTCATTCAGCCAATAACATAAGCTATATATAATATTGAAGTATGACCTGACAGTTATATTCATAGGTCATGCTTTTCATAGTCACGAGAGAGAAGCAGCATTTTTTAGCCTTGTACTATGAGCACTTGAATAAATATCTGATTTCTCGAATAAGGTGCTGTGTGTGTGATAGGAGAACAGCCTTTATAATATATTAGAGATTAACGTCACGTTCTTAAAGCAATAACAGCACATCGTTTTGAAGAGCACCCCAATTTCGGATATTTTGAGATTTTTGCACAGTTTGCATTGGTAATTGACTATGTAAAACACATAATCTCGTGAATGTACGGAGGCTCAAAACACCTCTGTCACAATAGGAGGACTTTTGTAATTAGCAACTGATAATATCGGAAATATTGAGATTTTTGCTTGCACAGGTTGCATTGGTTGGCATGACTAGTAACAATACATGTGAATGGTTAGGCTTAGCGCCTCAAAACACTCTGTAAACCAATAGAAGGATTTGTAATAGAATGATTGATATTCGGACATCTCTGTAATCAAATCAAAGGTGCTGCAAAACGTCCTTCCAATATGCAAAGCCCGCTGAAATTCGCCATATACGTATCTAAGCTCATCCATTAGTTGTAAGTCGGTTCAGGAGAGGTCAAGTTAGAGATAAATTTTCGTGAGGGGAACTGTTTCTTCATGAACGGACATAAATTGAGTTTATAGCTCCAACAGTGTTAAATTACAATCAGGGATCTCGATTCTAATTACAAAATAATTATTTTATGATCAAATACACATTTTTAGCTTACCACTAGCAGGTTATAGGTTACTAGACAATTAGGCTACAAACACAAAGTGACACAAAAATCTCAAATTTGAAAAATTGTGTGGCACTCTTAAAAAATGTGATCTGTTATGGTTTAAAGATCAAAGGTGAAGTGTAGTGGTAGTACTTGTCCAGATACCCCCAACACTCTATAAAGAAAGTAATTTTCAAACTCCCCCTTTCATGTTTTTAAGCATTATCTAGCCAATGTGTTTGGGACATTTTGTTGCATATTCAATGAGCTTGTGAAAATTTTTTGGCTTTTGGCTAAAGGCACATCAGTGATTGCGAAATCAGAAAAATAAAAAAAATTATCGAAAATTAAGATTTTGCATGTTTGTAAAGTAAAGTTGTTAGCTATTCTAATATACCTTACAAGTGCTAAGACTGAACGCAATATAATAGGGACCGATCGGATAGTGTAGTTCATTACTCACTGTACAGACTGTATACAACATACCTTTGAACACTGCTGTTTTACTTTTCTTGTCAATTCTTTCAGTTGCAAAAAATAACTAATGCGATTTCTACAGACTTCACTTTTAAATATTCGTGTAAATTTATAACATGCGACTCATTTGAGTTGAAATCATGAATAGTTGTCTTTAATTATTTCAATAATAAAGTAAAAATTGAGTTTCAGAGATGCATTTTGGGGGAAATTTCCTCATTTCAAAGCATTCCTGTGATCTAAAGAAATTTTGACAGCTTGTCCCCGTGTTTTAAAAACATGAACCCTGATCAATATCTGTTTTTTTTCAAATGTTGCCCATTCGCCACTAGATATTATGTAAAGAGATGCGGTTAGGTACTAGTAATATGCATATCGGAGGAATATGGGATTCACAAAATTCAAAAATTTTGGTTTAATTTATACATTAAAGAGACACAAGGGTGATTTTTTTGTTGAGATGCAAATTTTGCTAAATGTGCACTTGATGGTTGTATAGGAACACCCATCAAGAAAGTTTGGAAGGTGTGTGGACAACAAGCAGAAAGAAAACCACAGAAACATCATTGTTAAACGCGGTGGGGTCCTAATTGAATAGAAGCATGTGGCATTATATGTTGTGTATGGTAGTTAGTTAAACAAAAGGTTTAAATCCGGTTTGTTCCCCGCTAAAGGGGTGGCCGGATACACTTACCTCGGCAATGCTGTGGTGAGGGATTTTTGGAAGCAAAGGTCTTGATCGGATGCCCTTCCTGATGTCAATCCACAGTTTTCAGCGGTGGCTTAGCCTTTGGGCACCATGCCCACCATGCAAGACAGCATGTGCTGGATGGCCGCCTGAGCTCTCCAGAGCCGACGCCCTTGTAGGAAAACAAATAAATACAACTTTTTATTAAAGACCGCGTTTCGGGCTTATTCACTCCAGTTGTGATTTAATACATTGTTAAAGGTGCAATTTTTGATTCCAGCACTTTCTGTGGGTAAAAATATGGAGCCTTCAGAGTCTTTGGAGGTTGTTAACAGGTCATAGGGGTTATTAGTTTTAAATTTTGCCAAGTATAAGTTGGGAATTTGATATGGTATAACTAAGTGGCAAAAAACCCTCCGCTCCTTTACCTGTGTTAAAAATTGCATTGGTGTAATTACATATAAGGAACCTGTAGTATGCATTTTGCAACCTCGGGCAAAGAAATCGGTGTGCTGGACTTATTGTTTTCAAAACCTGTATGAACCTGATCAATTAACAATTAACCACCAGTTTGGATTGGGGCAACAAAACTATCAGTGAGTATTAACTTAGTTTAATTTGCAGTTGCATTTTTCCTTTACAGAATAGACATTTAGGCTGGCCCTTTTTTTTACCACGACGTGTACACGTCTACCGCATTTTCCTTACATTACACAGCCTAAAAGTTGGTTCACGGTTTATACCATGTTATATGTCATGTCGTCCTTTAACTGACAACTTATTAAGAACTCGATGACAAAAGGTGTTTTAGCACAATCCACTCGTATTGAAAGAAATTAGAAAAAACCCCAATTTAAAAATACAATTATTCTTTTGTTTTAAATCTGAGAGCCATACTCTATGGGGTGACGCCTATAAGTCGGCTCCACTATTGGCTCATAAGCAGTTGTATATCAAAGCAGTGGGGCAAAATTCCAAAAACTCATCCCCGCAAAATTTGTAAAGTATCTTGGTATTTGCTCCAATTAAGCTTGAAATTGACAAAATGCATGTGCTAGTGTGCAAAAATTGCCAAAATGAATTTGTAATTTTTGCCAAATTTAGGCTGACTGAGGGCTTGAAATGGTCGAAATTAATGATGAAATGCAACAGATTTTGGGCGATATGTCCGGCTTTTTTTCAAGCCAGAGGGGGAAAACTTTCCTCTCTGTCCCACATGGTTGGTTATAAGACAAAACAAATCTCCGTTGAGTCAACTTCAAGCAATAACAGCACATTTTTGGAAGAGCACCCCCATTTCAAAATTTGAGATTTTTGCACAGTTGTGTTAGTCATTGTTAGTAATAACTATACTGGCTTATTGGTTAATGCTATTAGTGATATTTTCATAAATGAAGTGATTTTTGTAATAAGACTCAGGATCCTCCATTGATATCGGCGGAACCTGTAAACGCAAATTTCTGTCCGTCCATGTGAAAATTGTCGCCACCTCTAACTGGACTTGCCTGAACCAAAGGAACGACTAATGGAATGAGCGTAGAAACGATATGGCGCCTATTTGTAGGCTAGTCATATTGGAAGCTGTTTCAGCAGCCGTTAAATTATTATGCGGATCGACGATAGTAATTATCCTAATTACAAAAAATTCTTCTTGCGATAAATAGCTTCAAAGCTTGTACCTTTACGGTATAGTTTACTAGCCAATTACCAATTCAAACTGTGCGAAAAAGCTCAATTTTTTTTAAATTGGTGGCGCTGTTCAAAAAAATCGGCTCTAGTGTTATTTGCGTTAATTATAGATAATACAGTACAGTGATTGATCGAGTAATGTTTTTCCTGGTATAAAACAAATATTGATTGCCTCTATTCAGTGTAATAGTTAAAAATTATCATGAGGTCAAAATTTGACTTACTCCATTTCAGTCGGCTTCAACTGTGAAATATAAAAGGCCAAATTGCCATGTTTTTTTAATATCACATTTTTATGGGCATTCATGATTATATACTAATCATCTAGCTCTTACATCTAGTAGATTTTAAAGCAATTTATTGTTACCCAGTGTTTTGTAATGAGTTATATTGCTAGTTTACAGTTGTCAACATCAATTAGGCCAGCAAAATTAAAACCATCAATTGTTTACACTGAAGGGACCAATTTTGCTCGGACAAACATTTAGGACAAGGTTTTTTGTTTTAATGTTTTGCTTTTATCCAGTTAAAAGGAGTTTAATTGTTTTGCCTTTCACAGTGCAATGTTTTTTTAATGACTTCAGTGAAAATGGAATGCGACCAACTTGAGTCATAGGTGTGCATGCAACCTTGGTACATCTCGAGTTCTTTGACGCTTGCTCACAAGCCCAAAAAAAACGTATCGTAATAACATGCTATAAGACAGGTTCAGAATTGCTGAGTTTTAGGGAAAAAAAAAAAAAAAATCATAGCATAATTTAAGATGTCCTCTCTATGGTAAAATGTTGTGGATTATGCATTTTTAATCGAAAACCCTGTTATCATACACAGTTTGGCCTACAAAAAATATTGATTTGTGACCGATTTTGTCTGAAAATCGCACTATTTCGGGTGACAAAAATTTCAGCCCTACCAATTTTGAATACTTGCAGAGTCTACAATAGACATGACCCTTATAATGTTAATCTATCAGTTAAAGGTACTAACTTTATGGATTCAAGTATTAATTTTATACATTATTTCATAATTTTCACAACAGAAACATTAAATTTGACAGTCCGTGACAAACGACATTCAAAAATTTAGCACTTTCGAACAAAAAATTTTGATTGCACAATCACATATCTGGAAAGGAAGGGTGATACAGTGGATGATTTACTGTCAAGTTTATGCAGAATGTCAGGAGCTTCAAATTGATTACGAACATGGTTCATTTCCGGGTTATAGGAATAAAAAAAGTTTCCCCTACCCCTTGATTTTTCCCAGTGCGCAAAAAAATACTGCTGTTCAATAAAACTTTGGAAGTACGAGAAACTAAAAAGAGCGATAGGCTTGAAAATTTAATCGATGATGCCCAAAGCCATTTAACTTTTTTCACCATGTCTACAATTTGAGGATTTTTTTTTCAATTGCGGACTCCAAATTGTTACTACGATTGTGCCTTTCGAGAAACCTTGCGAAAAAAATTACGAAAAGGGCGACTCTTTTGTTGAAAAGTTATCGATATGCCACCAAAACCACATTCAACAAGAATATAGTATTCATTTTTTATCAACTGCAAAATATATGGAATTTTTTTTTCAAAGCAAGATGCCATTGTCCGCAAACTACCCATAGGTTTCTAGGGGATCGGATGCGCAATAACCCATAAGGCGATATCTGGAACCCATCCAACTTTGCATTTTTGGAAATTTCAGATTTGGTTTCTACAATCAATTTAACCTAGGGAAAACATTGTTTGTGTAATTGTTATAGCACCTTCACATTTTTACAATGGCACTAAAACTAAGTCGAATATGAAAACAATTGTCTTAAAGAGGCATCACACACTGCTAAACAAACTGGATGCAAGATCATTCTGATGCTTCACATTTCTTAACATGAAATAAGTATAAAGCTGAGGGGAAGAACAGCACATCACAGGACACGACATAGACACGAAACACTTACAAAACATGCATAGGCACACACCCATCCGAGAAATATCTCAGACGATGCCGCCTGTAGGAGACTCCTAATCCTGGGACTGTAACTCTCGCTTCTTGGCGACGTTGCTGTATTCTTATCAAGAAAAAAAATCACTGTTCACACTTTAAGACAACTTGGAACTCCGTCAACATTGGTTGCCAAGGCTGTTTTGACAGTTTTGAGTGCTAAATACGCTTGCATATACATCTGAGAGTTCTAATAAATAAATCGTAGATTATTCAGTGTTGAGGTATTATAGTGTAGTTTAGAGGAATTTATTGGCAGATCCATCGCACATATGAAAAGAAATATCATAAATAAAAACGTACCAGATAGTTTCTTGATGGTCCTGGATGTAGTCCTTGGGGAAAAAAGCACCATGTACATGTCTTAATTACGGTAGTAGTTAGAAGAGCGGAGCGCCAGGCTTTTATGATGCTATCGTTCTGCCACAGCCGTGGACGCACTCATATCCATTATGTCGAGGGTTGACAACACAAGAAGGACGCTAAACTCAGCACTGAAACGAAATATTAAAGAATTTCTTTCTAATGTTAATACTGCTTTGAGAAATGTGAGGTTTTAATATTTGTAATAAATGTAAACATCTCAGTTAAAGCTCGCAATATGGTACTGAAGCAAAACAAACTTTAGAGTAATCAGATATTATGACAGCAGAAATTAAAGAAATTCTTTAATATTCTTTCAGTGCTGGTTACGTCCTATTGTTTGTCAACCCTGATGTTATTAAGTTTGTAAGGAGGAGGGCTTTGTGGCAGGACTGGCCAAGTTGTGATATATTTTAAGTGGCTTCGGTTTTCAGATTGTGTGCGGCGGTGTTAAATGTAGCACAGGGAGTAATGATGGCAGCTCCATGATGTGTAATGGTCATGTACATTTGTCGGAATATAAAAATGGAATCTTTTTTCACAAAATAATTGATATATGAATATGCAAACCATCTGGTACCTCTATTTAGAGCAGATTGTTCACAGCGAAAAATGTTGGACGGGGTCATTTTATATGGGCTTTCACAAATACCATAGGCAAAGGACCTCTCTTGCACCATTACCTGCACACATCTGCCAGTTATCAAATCGATGTATTTGAAAAATCAGGCCATGATTCTAGCATCTATGAAAATTCAATCTGTGATGCCAGTAAATGCAAGGTATAGATTTCTCGAGGGCTTCGCTTTTTTACAAAGATAAGAGTAATATGACAGCAGACTTTTTACCACAAGTACACAAGTAGTACACATTCAATGACTGATTTCAGATGCTTTGAAATTTGTTGCGGATTTCTATAACTTAGAGACCACGCTTTTTAAAACTTAAATCATACTTTAAATTGTGGTTTTTACCCCAAAACACCTTTTCACGTCAGATTAGCCCAATTATATAGTTGACAGTTACACACAAAAATACATTATTTTGCCTGATTAAGGTTTTTGGACGATTGCGTAGCACAAAATCCGGCTTATGAAAATGGCAAATGTTGGAGGTATGTATGTATGTAAGGCTGTATTGTGTGTGTGTTGTGTTGTGTCTGGACACAAAAAAAGGTAAACATTTTGCCAGAACTTTTTTCCAGATGAGCTGGACGTAGCTAAACTTGGGTATATTGTCGGAGGGGACAATTAAGCCCCCACGACCATGTAATCCCCCAGGGACATCACCTGGTCTGACAGGGGCTGTAGGACAATGTTCAAAAAAGGTCAACATTTCACAAAAAAAGGTAAACATTTTGCCATAACTTTTTTTACAGATGAGCTATATAGAGTAGTCAAAACTTAGGTAGATTTGTGGAGGGGACAAGCCCCCCTACTAACACACATGTTCAATCCCCCAGTGTCCCTCCCCTGGGTCTGACACGGGGGGTGAGGAAATGTCAAAAAAAGCGTCATCATTTCACAAAAAGGTAAACATTGCAATAACTTTTTCCCAGGGGAAAAAGAGTTGGTAGTCAACTTAGGATTAGTGTAGGTGGGACAAGGCCCCTACGAATCAATGTAATTAATTCCCCCAAGGACCTCCCTGGGTCTGAAGAGGGTGGGGAAAATGTCAAAAAGGTAACATTTCACAAAAAAGTTCAACCATTGTGCCATAACTTTTTTCAGATGAGTAGTAGAGTAGTCAAACACTCAAACTTCGTTTCGTTTCGTTCGTGTCGTTGCAAGTCCAAAATCACAGTGGAGATCCGTCTTTAACCAGCTGATAGTTTTCATCATCAGGTTGATCAGGCCTGGAATTCCTCTTGGGACTTGTAGAACTCCAGTCATCTATGATGTGGTTAATGGTTTGTAACTCTCCACAATCGCAGTTTTGGTGAATGAAAAGTTCAACTCACTCTTGTGAAGGAAGTTCTTTGTACGGCCAACGCCAGTCTGAGTCTTGTTGAGGTTGACCAAAGCTTTCCTATCAAGGTCACAGCAATGGGCTTGCGAGATGGGCTTGCCACAAACTGCTTTAGGTTCAAAGCTCGAGGATGGCCATTGCTCATACCATTTGTCATGGACCAGGATGGTCGATAGGGATTACTGTGACTGCAGTCAGGTCATGGATTGGTAGCAAAGTTGATCCGTGAATCAACTTAGTAGAGTGTAGGAGGGGGACAAAGACTACTACCATGAATTAACCCACAGGGTCTTACCCTGGGGTCTGGACAGGGGTGGGAATGTCAAAACAGCTCAACATTTAACAAAAAGGTACACATTTTGCCATAAACTTTTTTCCAGATGGCTTAGAGTAGTCAAACTTAGGTCTATTGTAGGAGGGGACAAGCCCTACTAACCATGTTAATTCATCACCAGGTCTCCTGTGGGTTCCGACGGGGGGGATTTCACACAAAAGGTAAACATTTTGCCAGATTTTTGTTTTTCAGATAGGCTAGAGTAGCCAACTTGGGTATATTGTAGGAGTGTACAAGCCCCTACTAACCCATGTAATCCATTCCCCTTAGGGTCCTCCCCTGGGTCTGACAGGGGTGGGAAATGTCAAAAAGTTCCAACATTTCCAAAAGCCAAATCTTTGTTTCTAGATGAGTTAGAGTAGCCAAACTCAATATAATTTTAGTCATAGACAAAGTGTTTTAGACTATGCCTTGATTAAGCTCCTAGCGACCGCATTCATTCCTAACGGTCCGATATGGTTTTGTGAGGTTTGGGTCCAACAGTCCACTAGCTCCAAGTGCTTTCCATGAAGACAGGGCCTGGATGGACTTTTTGTCTCCACCTTCTGGCGTAAGAGTATACATACACCACTGTACACCCATTATTATCAAACGCCCAAGAGCTGCAAATACCCTAGGGAAAAAAAGCAATCCATCTATACCGCCAGTAGCGGTTTACAGATTTTTGGGACCTCACATCAGGCATTGTCCAGCGTGTTTTCGAACAGAGCTTTAACGATTTTAGACCTCACATCAGGAATTTTCCAGCGTGTTTCGGACCAGCTATTGCAATGATTGAGGTCCAAGCAATTTTGTTGTCTTATCGTGTACAAGAAAATAACGCATTTTGGCGTGACCTCCAGATGAGAAGAGAGATGTTATTATAATTGCCGCGATCGTTCATCCAATAAATGTAAGTATATCCCATCAAAACAAGCTCAGATAGATTAAGTGGGTTTTTGCAAATCATTTTATGAAGAAACTAGAGGACAAAAACAATTGGAAGATAAGGCACAAAAAAAAAAACATAGTTTGTTCAGATAAGGAAAGCAACATTGCATTTGTTTTTAAAATTGGTCTTTTGTACAAATGTTAGGTTTTGCTCACTGAAAAAAAATCTGTAAACCGCCAATGTCGGTATGGACGGATTGCTTATTCTCCCTAGGGGTATGTGCAGCTCTGGGGTGCTTGAATTATAGGAGGTCTTTTTGGACATGTATATGTACGTCATAAGTGGCTTCACGTAACTCTAATAAAGGCGACTATGGGAGGTTTCCATGGACCTTATCCTCACATGCATCTTTACATATGCACCTAAACATCTACATACAGCCTAATACACATGGCATACGGACCTATACTTAATTGTAGTCTATGGGAATAAATAGCTATCTAGAAAAAAAGATATTGGCCACATGTTGAACTTTTTTTGTGAAATGTTGACATCTTTTGAAATTCCCCCCCCCACCCTGGCGCGGGAAAAATACACTACGGAGGCGGGGTCTCGAGCGTTTCCCGATCACCTAGGTTTCCGATCACCTGGCGTGAATGACCCTCGGGTTTCGAGGTTCCTTGGAACTTTAACGACCCCTGATGACCTTGTCATGACCTTTAAAATTTTCGGCATAAGCAATCGACCTCCAACCCTCCAAGTATCAGGTCCACCAGACCCAATGGTACCATATTGACTCTGGACCTTGATGACCTTGATGACCTTGTCCTGACCTTTAACATTTTCGGCATCACAATCAACCCCGCCCACCAAGTTTCGTGTGCGAAATACCAAAGTTTACCCATTTGACCTCATTTTGAACTTGAATGATCCTGATGACATTGTATGACTTTAAATATTTTTGGCATAAACAATAAGACCCTGCCACCAGTTTGGTTTGGATTACACAAAGTTTTTACCCATGTGACTTCCTTTGACCGTAAATGACCTCTGCTGACCTTGTCCTGCCTTTAAAATTTTATGATCAAACAATCCTGCCGCCAAGTTTCATGTCCAGACACCAAGGTTTACCCCATTGACCTCCATTTGACCTTGGGCATGACCCGCTGATTGACCTTTGATTCAGCTTAAACACCAATACAAACTCGGGGTCAAGGGCTACCCACCCACCAAGATTTTTCAGGAACATGCAACCTCGGTCTCTGAGAAAATAGACTTTGACCTCATTTTACATTGAATGACCTCTAATGACCTTGTCGTGACCTTAACATATTTTTGGCATCAACAATCGACCCTACTTTCAAGTTTCATGTCCGTACACCAACATTTACCCCATTTGACCTCTTTTGACCTGAATGACCCCCGATGACCTTTGATCCACTAACCAATACAAACTTGGTCTTCATTTGGTCAAGGGGCACCCACCCACCAAGTTTCAGGACCCAGCGACCCTCGGTCTCCGAGAAAATAGACGCGGTCAGACACACAGTGCCCTCCTACAATATACCTAAGTTTGGCTACTCTAGCTCATCTAGAAAAAAAAGATAAGGGAAAATGTTGACCTTTTTGGTGAAATGTTGACTTTTTTTACATTTCCCCACCTCCTGTCAGACCCAGGGGAGGACTCTGGGGGAATGAATTACATGGTTAGTAGGAGCTTGTGCCCTCCTACAATATAACTAAGTTTGGCTACTCTAGCTCATCTGAAAAAAAAAGGTTTGGCAAAATGTTGACTTTTTGTGAAATGTTGACCTCTTTTGACATTTCCCACCCCTTGTCATACCCAGGGGAGGACTCTGGGGGAATGAATTACATGGTTAGTAGGGGCTTGTGCCCTCCTACAATATACCTAAGTTTGGCTACTCTAGCTCTGATCTGGAAAAAAAGTTATGGCAAAATTTTGACCTTTTTTGTATCCAGACACACACATACTTAAACACACACACACATCCACACATCCATCCAGACATTGCCATTTCATAAGCCGGATTTTGCTGTGCAATCCGTCCAAAAAGTGGGCCAAAATGCAATAAAAAAAATTAAAATGCCGCATTTCACATTAGCATTTTCCAAAAAAAATTGCATTTTGCATTTGCATTTTGCACATTTCTTCTGAGAAACTTTTTTCTTGCCTAATTTTCATTCCCAAGTACAAATTGGATTTCATCTTTTCCCTGTGAAATGGAAATACACAGGGCCGTCACTAGATTTAATTTGGAACACAGGTCAATGTACTCCTCCCTATACATTTCATACATTACGCTCTTCAGTGGGGAATCTTTCCCCCCTCTTCCACCCTGAAAAATTGTTGATATTCTGCACACATGCCAATTTACAGTGAAAACAACATAGGCCTATACTATACTAACCAATATTAATATATGATTTCCCCCTGAAAATATGTGCCCCCCCCCCCTGAAAAAAGCTAGTTACGCCACTGACGTTCTGTAAGTTGAATATCATATACTCGTACTCATTGATATTAAAACCACAAAGATCACAGAAGGGATCAAACAGAGTGCATACCTTGGGATCAACTCCGGCGTGTGATTTCTTGTGTAATGTCATTTCCGTTGTCTGCTGAATTAATGTTGCCGGAGTCATATAATTATAAAATTGTTTTGTTTACCAATAAGGGAGCTGATTTGGTCTAAATCATTTCCGGTGAGGGTTAATGTATATAAAAGCTTTACAACCATGCAAAAATATCAATTTTGGAAAATCTTGAGGGCATACTATTTTTCAAAGTGCCAGTGTCTCTTTAAATTAATAACTGCAAAAAAATCAAACAAGATCAAATGACAAATGTAATATATCAGCTAGATTACAATGAAAGAAAAATATGGTGACATCTTCATATGCACCATGGCTTAGCGTCAAAGGTCAAAATGCATTGTTCAACATCTTTAGAATACAGAGTTGTATTATGTCCCTTCTATAGGGGGTTTGCTTTGGGGTTAAAGGTCATCCTCTGATCACAGGTCAAAACATTTAATGTGTTTAAAATTTTAAATTCAAATGGCAAACTTATTAGCTCATGTTGAAGACCATATGAAAAATGAATCACAGTTTATTATGACCTATCTTAATCCCACAATATGGGGTTAAAGGTCAAAATGCGTAATATCACAATCTTCACACTTACTACAAATTACATAAAATATTACACTGGTCTCTCAAAATTGAAACTTACTGTGACAAAAATCAAAAGGTCGATAGACTTTATCTAGCGGCCGCATACTGTTCACCATGTAGCACCAAATATCCCTGTCCAGGGGATGCCAGATGGATCCTGCTAGAATTCTCGAGGCTCGAGCAATCACATCAATGTAGTTAAAGGTGCAACAAGAGATTTTGAGACATCCATGTAAGGTGCCATATGTACTGATTTCATATAGATTAGACACTCAAATGATGTTTACCTTATATTTGGGTACAGTTGTCTTAAAGTTAGAAAAAAACAAAGGTGGATTATCTATATGCTTATATTTCAATAGAAACATAGGCTGAATTTCGTATTTGCTCTATACAAACATACGAAATTTCACAATTTTTGAATCGAAGAAACAGTTCTCGCTTAATCCTTACAGAGGTAGGGTTTTATATAAGCTTTACACTAGTGCCAAAATCCAATTTTCACATTTTTTCGGTACACCCGTTATGTGAATCTCTCGTTCTATTTAAAGGGGCGACGATCCCAATTGGACATGGTAACCTCAACATGGACGTCTGAGACTACGTGATCATCGACGTTACAGGAACCGACAAAATCGTGTCGTAGGGATATTGTTTCATATCTCAGTGCTTTGGTCCATGTTCTCACTCAGGATGTTTTTGTACAGGGCCAAGGAGCCTGGTAAGAGGGTGAGTGGCTGAGCGGTCTACTACGGCGTTGAATCGTTTGGCCGAGTATAAGATCTCGAGCCGCCTGTTCGAGCCCTGTGGTCGGATTTCTTGATCATACTCAATAGTTTCTATAAGTCTGAATGGGCATATCGAGCACAGTGATATGGGAATTCTCTTCGCTCCCATCATTGCGTAGAAGTGCCGGTGTAGCAATGGGTGTCCTCATAGTCCAGAGAGTGGATGTAAAGCTGTTGGTCTGTGTATCAGAAGGGTCATTCCTGAGCACGTACAAAGTTAAAGACCTCGTAGAAAAAGAGCATGTTTACCATCCCAGGTCTGTTACCTGCACACATTTACTCTGGTACAGGGTCCCTTCACCACACTATGCCAGCGTGAAGGGGTAGTCGTAATCCGCCATGGAAACATGTTGAGGCTTCGCCCTGTAGTGGACTGACATAGCTGAGGAAGGCCATTGGGAGATACAAAGATTTGTGGCAGTACACTGTAGCAGCACAAAAACGGTTCAACACTGTTGTTGACGAGCTTGAAGACGAACTCCACATAGTAAGAGCCCTCAATCAGAGGTAACAAAGAAATTGCATGCTACCTAGAAGAAAGAGGACTACTATACTGCTTTGCCATCCATGCAAAAATTCAGCAAACTCCCATAGAAAAACTGACGTCTGCAGCCAAGAAGCCCCTAAAACCCACCTTATCTTTTTTACCATGACATGTTTCATAAAACCAAAGCCCGCGAAAACACTAAGCCATTTAGATGTACAGTGTGAGTCAAAATGATTGTTCCCCAGTTTTTTTTCTTGTCAAACTGTGTGGCAAGGTAACTCTTAAAATTGTAAATATTTCAAATATACATTTAAAATTGCTTTCACAGGAATTTTGAATTATTCATTTGGTTCAGGCAATCATAAAGACCCTCAGATTTTTGCCTTTGACAAGATTCATTGAATCTGATTAACACTTAAGTGACCAGGGGTTTTCACTCCATTGGTGCCCGGGGGGGGGGTGTCACTTTCCCGAGGGACTTTTTGCACGAAATTTATACCACATGTAAGGGTCATAAGACACCCAAATCAGCAATAAAAATGAGATTGTATTTTGGGTGTCAAATTAGTGGTCAAAACATATGTTTTCAAACACACTAAATTGGGCAAAAGACGAAACATTAAAATGGCCTTGGTGCTTACATCAAACATTTTGAAAACTTATTTTATGGTTGATACTATTCTAGAAGACCCCAATTACTTATATTTAACACAAAACTCGCCGTTTTTTAAGGGTAATCCTGTATTTTTTACGGGGGTTGCAAATACACTTCATTTTGGCCCATAGGTTTGTACAGTCCGTTTGTGTGGGGCAACGTACGATGATGAAGATGTGGTGTTTGTTTTTCAGCACTATAAGGGTTAATTATTTTTTATTGTTCTAAATATTGTTTCCTTACATGTAGTGTGAACTTATATCACACAAAAAAAATTTGCTTTGGTTCTCGGTTTCTTAATTCTTATTTTTAAAATTATTCTCAAATACTTCCGTTGTGGCCGCAAGGGGGGGGGGGGGGGTTCCATGGGACCCCTCATAATTAACTCATTAACGCCTTGGCCGATTTTAATTATTTTGGTATGAAAGAAGCCAATTTAAAAGTCAACATTACAAAAAATTTGGCGCAAAATCCCACTCGTAAAGCGCCAGCGCGAAAACAATTTGGAGGGTCCTAGGACCCATCCCCTGGCACTTAGTCTTAATCACAAATTTCAAGTGGGATACCTACTGTATGCTTCACACACTGGTGGATAAATGGTAATAATGCCCCAATGAGTAATAACTCAGGCCAGGGTTTATGCAGAGCAAAAACATTGCTCCCCATATTCCTTTTAGTAGCATCATCATGGCCAGATTATCTGGAGACACAAGCCCCCATGAAGTTCAGAGCTGGCAGAACCCGGGGGGGGGGGGGGGGGGGGGGGGGGGGGGGGTCTAAGATAATATCCAAATCCATCAAGTTACTAAGTTTTAAATCATTGGACTGTTTGGAAGCCGAACTCCGAAGCTTTGGAAGACTACGCAACCTTAGAGGTCCTTGACAACATAAACAGGGTTAGGAACGCTATCCAAGATAAATCCAAGGATCAGTGGTCGCCGTAACCCTCTGCACCTGAATCAGGTTGGACTTAAAGATGTAACCATACAGATTACAGTAGCTGTCGTCAACTTTACCCTGGAGATGCTGCCAGAATAGCCTTCTGCCATTGGCTTGTGAAATCAACCATAAAGGACTTTAGGACAGATACTGGCAATTGATGAGGCCACTTCAGGCACAGTATCTACGCCCAATGTGATATCATATGCTGATCGCCCATCATCCACGAGAGTTCATCTATGATATTTCCAATGATAGGAGTAAAGTGTTTGGGCTGGGATCATCACAACATCTTCTTTGACCTGTGTTTGTCCAAGGAAAAAATGTAGATGGTCCCTGGAATAGCTGGACATTATCACTAACACTGTGTACCAGGGACTGCGGCACAGTAATCATCAACATAGAAATGGTGCATCCCAGGCTCTTCAGGATTGAGCTGGCCCACACAGGTACCGGCAAGTGCATGACAGACTGGAGCAGTTGTTTCCGACCGATTCATAAGCTTGGATCATCGCGTCGAATGGCCACCACGTTCCCCTGACCTAACCCCTCTGGACCTTTCTTTGGGGTATGTCACATTCCAGTGTACAAGGATGGTCCTCCCGCGTCTCCTCAAGAACTAAGACAATGCATTCAGGACACGTTCCTTGCCCTTCATCGCACACGAATGGCCAGAAGAGCCATGTACAAGATGAGAGTCAGAGCCAGACGGGCTTTAACAATCAAGGACTCCACATTGAGAGAAGACCCTGACTTAAAAACAAATGTTGTTAATTGAAGGACTAATAAGTATAGGTAATTGTACCAGTCAGACAGCAGGTTACGGTTTATTGTGCTGCGAAGGTCATTTCTTTGTTCGTAATTTCCAAGATTTTGGTTTTGTGTTTATTTGGTAACCATCATGAATTAAGACAATACCATTGCAAATAAATAAAGCAATAGAAAAAGTCTTCTACCAAATATACCGGTGTCCCAAAAAAACCCGCAACACTTGGCGGCAGGCGCCATAAGTTTTGAACAACAGCATGTAACACTTATTCTTTGTTGTAGGTAAGATAGGACTGTTAGCTAATATCCTTGAAAAGTTCCTAAAGGTAGAGTCACTATTTTTTAAGGATATGACCCAGAAATCCCAGAATCAAGTAACCTGCAGACCATTTTACCAATTGAGGCGCTATTAACTACAAAACGGCACTGTAAGTTTTGCGTCCAGCACCACCAATATGAAGCTCTTTGTCCCACCACCATTTTCCCCTTTTTTTTTTAAAACACACGTGCTGCAACCAATATTAACATATGAATGTTTTCCATTGGTACTAAAAGCTAAAAAACCACGCCTTTTAACACACTTAAAAGACTGCATGGATTAGAGCTAATCATTCCATCATCGTTTTGTGACGGCACACAAAGAGTTAATCTTAAACCCAAATTTAATGACAGAAAAATATACTGATAATTGTTATTGAGTTTTGTGTTAAAAACATAGGTTTTACTTTCATAAGTTGGGACGTAACATTATTTTCAGTAACAGCAAGTTGCAGCCCACGGCCTTTATCATTTTAATGTAATTTTTTTTTTTTTTTTAAATAAACTTGTTTCATATTTTTATATCGTCTTGATAGGTATTTTATCACCAATAAATTAAAGTTTTATTATTATCCTGTAAATAATTATATAAATGGCAGTCATTTGACCCAGTAGAAGATGTTCTGCAGGAAGTTGGGCAAGTAAATGTTGATTGCAATCAATATTGTATTTGCCATTCTTTTCTTCATTGCCAGTCTTGTGGTTAACCAGCTCCTCATTTTTTGTAAAATGTGTTCTGCGGGTTACTTGATTGTTGGGGTCATATCTTAAAAACTATTGACTCTACTTTTATGAACATTACAGGAATATCAGCTAACAGTTCCATCTTACCTTACAATAAAGAATAAGTAATCACGTGCTTTTGTTCAAAACTTATGGCGTCTGCCACCAAGTGTTGCGTTTTTTGGGACACACGGTACAAACCAGAACTATTGCTAAAACTGGCACATATAAAAAGTACTTACAAAGCCATACTTGGATGAAAACCACTGACACCAAAGCTGACAAAACCAGGATAGTCCATTAAGCCTGCCAACAAACACAGAAGGAAGCTTATTTCCAATGGAGTCTTAATAAACGAAAGCAAAGGCCGTGAGTGAAGTGCAGGGAAAAGATAGAACGCCCTAAAAGACGCCAAACTCCATTAACCAAAAGTTGCACTTTTTGGAGTTTTCAACTATTAAGTACCAAACCCGTCGCTAAATGTGGTACATTAAATGTATATTTCACGATCCTGATTGAAAATTTTGTCGATATTTTAAATTTCGGTGTTTGCGATATTTATTTACATATCGTCATGTGATTGCAAGAAGGTCACAAGTACAATAGCTGCCATTATATTTCCATCAAACTATACTTTTATGCCAAGTCTTGAGTCAGTGGCTCTTTAAATGGTTCTAAGGGAAAGATAAATTGAGATCTATTATCCTAATACCTGGAAGAACTAAGACATATCACACGGCAGATTGCACTTTCTTGTACCGGTGTGAAAGCAGATATAGTCCGGTAGGAGCCATAGTCCGGGGCTTCATAGACGATAACGGAATAAAGCGTGAAACTAATGTTGCGTATAGAGTCAACTGAATCGATTGCCCTATTGTTCACCATTGTTCCCGGACTATGAGTACGCCGGACAATGGTTACTTCTACACCGGTACTCATACGGTGATATATCCTAACTAATATTCAGATGGAATTGAGCAAACCTGTTGACTTCAAGTGGGAACTGGTCTTGTTTGAATTCGTCAGCGTACGGTAGTACATGTAAAGAGCCTATGAATTTTTGCTCCTTTCCTTTCTGGAGAATTTCTCATATTTTGTGAGTCAATCGGTCAGGAAAGTTCTAAATATGTCAAATGCCACTGTCCCGTCATTAAGTTGGTGATGTCAGATAGGTCCTGTTGGATGTCTCGAGCAATCGCATCAACATAGTTAAAGAGGCGATGACCCCTGTTTTGGCACGGTAATTCCAACATGTGACATCTGAGACTACTTGATCAATCGCACGATGACAGTGACCGGCAAATCGTGCTCGGCGTTGGGCAACAGAAGATGAAATTGGAGGGCTATCCCTATATATCTGTGCTTTGATCATGTGCTAACGCCAGGATATGTTTTATGTACTCGCATAAGAAGCCTGTTGTTGGTACCATCCAGTCTTTCCTGCAGCTCATTCTTCATGGTCCATATCTCAGATGCATACAACAGGATACTCTCTACACAGGCTCTAAAATCTTCAGCTTGGTTGAATTTGAGATACCAGATTGACATAAAGTGCATGGTGTAGTTTATTGCTGGTATTCCAAGCTTTTCCTTTGGGTGACAGGAAGTCTTTCTTGCTGTCGGCAACATAGTCCCTGACCTCTTTAAGTCCCTGATCTCTTTGACTTGGGTACCGTCTGTAGTGCAGATAGGTTGATGATTATCTTCCTCAATGACGGTCATATATTCCGTCTTCTCGGAATTTAGATGTAGGCCGACTTTGTCTGCAGCATTCGCAAGTGATGTTAGTAGATATTCTGCACCACATATCAGATAGGCTGTTAGAGCTAGATCATCTACATAGTCAAGGTCTGTGAGATGCTGACTTTGGTGACGTCTAGAACGCTTGGATATGATGGTGAGTCCTTTGTCATTCATGATTTCAAGACTCTGTCTGAGGATGTAATAAACCATGATTACAAACAGATTTGCAGGATTCCAGTAGTTGTTAGGAACTCCTTTGTGAGCCCATCCATGGTTTGCACAAAGCTAGATGGGTTATCATAACTGATGGCAATTGCCGTTGTACAAGTCCTCAACGGGCACCGTAGTTGGTGAGAATATGTGCCCACATTACATCCCTGTTGACACTGTCCGAAAGCATTTGGAGAAGTTTACAAACACAATTGCAGTCTTTTCCTCTTGGAAATTCTTAACTCTTCTATGATCTTTCTGAGGCAAGTATCTGAGATAGTGTTTATCTGCCTTTGCGAAAAACCAGGCTGTTCCTCTGAGAATGAAATCTAGGAGGAGTAAATTCTGTTTGAAGCATCCATTGAGTTGTGATCTTAGAGGCCAGTGAGGACGTGTGATTCCTCTGTAGGTTTGAGGTGTTGGAGGTCGCCTTTCTTTGGGAGAGGAATGATGGAGCGATGTTGAAAAGGCACCTGAATATGTTTTTTTCCCTGTACCACTGTTTAAAATAAAATCGTGTAAAAAACAGCATTTGACTACATCCGAACGTAAAAAACTGGGCCGTAAAAATACTAAACCATTGCAGGGGACGTAAAATAACGCGTCAAGGTTTTGACTTGCTTAACAACATTAAGAATTAAAACGTTATTACAATCCTCTGACCAATTTTTAACGTTGTAGCTATCATCATACAAACGTTGTATACGTTACCACGTGGTTGTAAAAAAAGTTTATATTTCAGGCAAACATTAAAAACAATTGAGAAAAAAGGCATAAACAAAGGGAAAATTGAATACATAAAGATTTAAACAGTTTTTACACTTTGTTTTTTTGGTATGTACACATTCTAATGTCACCATTAACTTAACATCATATTAATACACTTATAACATACCTACATCGATTCGAACCTGGGCCTTAATATTACAAGTCCTAAAACCTTATCCACTACACTAAATGACTTTACTGATAGTAAATGCTAAAATCAATAATATTTATGTGTATACTTTTTTCAATTAAACTAATATAATAAAAGGAGGAAAGATTTTTTAAACTATTTTAAATGATAGGGAAAATAAGATTTTGCATTTTAAATGAGTTTACGTTTTTCTGTGACATACCACATAAAATCTGGTTATAATTACTTGCCGAATCTTTCCTGATCAATTGGTCACAAAATGCAGCTGGAAGCATTATCTATTATGCTTGATAGAACGTCCAGTATTATTTTATTCGAAACAAAAGTTTACACGCGGAAAACAGAGGTTCCCCCCTGCAAAGTATAGGTGCTTTTGCCTGCCATTTCTCTCCTTCACCAACAGGGGGCGCCATAAACATAACAAATGTCACATCATCTATAGGGTGCGCCCACAACATACAAAGTAGGAGGGCGCCAATAAATCCTAATTTTAGACGCGTCATTGGTTTAACCCATAAAGCGAAATCTGACGAAAATTCTGATTTTTTTGTGTGTTTTTCAAGGAATATTTTCTTATTCCAAAACAATTGGAGCTTTAGAATCAACTCCACTGTAAAGGGTTAGGTCTTTTTTGTTTTGTCTGGGACGGACGAGGTCGCATGTGGTCATGGTAAATCCATTACCGACCCACCTAAGCACCCATGGTTTGGTGGTTTGCACGCCGTATTACTGCAATGTCTTTGATATTTTGGTGATTGCTAATGAATGAGGCTTGCATGTCATAAATGTTTTCAACATATTATGTGTGGAGCAGTATGTTTGTAACAGTTAAATTTTCCACAACCTTTTCTGGAATTCTATTAAAAAAAGACATCTTTGAAAAGACCAATTCAGAATTCCTGAATCCATAACGGGAATGCGTTGTGCACACCGTTTGGTGAATATATTATATCCAAACTGTACCAAATATTAATATTTATTGTATAAAATTAAAAAAGCCAAATTATAAATTTGGAAAATATATTCTTTTTATTCTTTCTTCTGACTCCCATCTTCTGTAACGAAGTGAATCTTTACACAGAGTCTCGCCATCAGATGGAGCAACATCGTTAGGTGTTTAAAGGAGAACCCGCACAACGAAAAATATGATACAATATACTCTATATAATAATTATTGACGCACATATCGGTGTTTCATCGAAAAACGGAATTATATACCATAATAATGAAATTAATGCTCTATTTAAAATCCGCGCTATTGTATGTGTTAAACGATACTTCCCGGCAGTTTGCGTCATATATGCTATAGGAATTCACATTATGAAGCGTCATGTGTTAGGTGTATTACCTACTGGTCGTCCGTATCGCATAACCACGTATACCTATCCCGATATTCCATATACACAGCGCGAATTTCAATAGCGCTTGGTTAGTATATTCTGTTTTTTCAATGAAACCAACTAGAATTTGTTCAATATATTTTATATCGTATCCAACTATAAGTTATTCTTAGTACAGGTTCTCCTTTTAATAATCTGCCTGTGCGCCTGTTCGTCCGATCACGCGCGTTCTGTGGTTGGTTTAAGCGAAATTTGCGCCGGTTAAAAAAGTACAATATCGATATTCCATCCCCTAATTCACACACATCAATGCGTGCAGTTTTTTTTAATGATTGCCATACCATGGAGGCTAAGCATTTGCTTTCGGGTTGTTTTTTTCTTCTCCAAGTTTGTCTCTGTTTTAACCGGGGTTTTGCAGGCTATTTTGATCTCTTTCGCACCATACATGTGGTTCGTGACATAATATGTCCATGTTGCAGGAATGATGAAGATGTGACAATTTGCTTTGAAATTGATCGGATTAGCATTTCATCAAGTTCACTTATCGAGCGAGAGAGGCCGAAAATATACGTTATTTCATGCAGAGGCGTTTAAAATACCTCAAAAATTAAATTTTGTAAGATTGCCACATATCTCCTCTTTCCCAAGGTATGTATTTATTTCATTGGTAAAAGTGGCTGAATAATCATTTCCTATTGCCAATAGTCTCAATTCTTTGAAAGTTCACTCTCTAATGTAAACGAGCGAAATATTTCACTCCCAGAAAGTGAAACTCTTGTAAACCCTCGAAAATGAGTGAAAAGAGCGATTTCCACTCCAAAAGGAAAATCCTCCAAAAGAATGGATTTCCACTCATTTTTGTGTTGTCCTTCATTTCACTCCTCAAAAGTGTTGTTCCTCGTTTAACTCCTCAAAACGAGTGACACAGGCAGTCATTGGATGTTAGTCCCTATTGGCTATATATATAATATATATATATATCTAGTGAAACATATACTATATATATATATATATATCTATATATATGGGTCGAAAAGTTATAATAGTTAAACCAGTGCAAAAATAATATATGGCCAAATCATAACAGAAGAAGGATGCACAACGTTTTCGGACATAAGTCCTTTAATAGTGACTACAACACCAACCAATGCAATATAAACGAGGGCGATGGGCCAAAGGTTGGGACCATAGACAAAGGGATACTGAAAAACAACAAATCATTGGCACGATATATATTATATTATATCATATATATGCATTTTTTATTACATTGGCGGGGATTGTTTTTTTTTTATGATGCCCGATTTGAATTCGTAATGATTTTCTAAAAAAAGTTCAAAATGCTAAACGGAGCACTAGGTTATAGCGCCCTCATTTCAAGAAATTTTCATCCACTCTCAAAATGATGTGTGATGTTAACCCGCGGGGTAGCTACGGGGTAGCTGCGTGTCTACTCCGTATCTGTCTACTCAACCATCCGCCTTCTCTCCACCTAGTGGCCAACTACAGGGGGTACCATTGGGGTAGTCAGCCTAGTAACGGTGTACTTTGTACGCCCTATTCTGTAGCTACGCATCGCAATTAGCCCAGTGTGTACTGTTCAGTAGCTGCGCGGTAGCCATGGTGTAGCGGCCGTATATGCTAGGCTATAGCCTATAGAACGGGTTGGCGCCGCGTATCTTCCCTCGCCTTTCACCAATGAAATGCGGTCGATTTCGGTTTCGATTCCTGGCAGGGGCTGGTTCTTGGTGGCTTTATGTGAATTTGGTTTCTCGATCAGGTTTTCTCCGGGTATTCCGGTTTCCTCCTGCTTCTAATCGAGCTTCTGGCATAAATCTGTTCGGTATTATTGTTTCTCTGCTGTGCTGAGCGCGCCTTTCATGTCGTCGCACATCGCCTTGATCACGTTTACGTGTATGGCAAGCCATAAAAGTCATAACGTATTGCGGCAACGCGTTGCGAGAAAGTAGCAACGCGTTGCGACATTTCGGCAACGCGTTGCGGACATTTCTTTTTTTTTGTTTTGCAACGCGTTGCCGAACATTTCAGCAACGCGTTGCGGCTTCGGCAATCAAAATCATGAATTTCGTGACGTATTTCAAACAAAATGACCCAAAACGCGTTGCTAGATACTTTGCAACGCGTTTTGCAAACCATACAACGCGTTGCGATCTTCAAACGCGTTGCAAAGCTTCACGAAAACGCTGCCTAGATTAACAGGCCATAAGGGACATAACGTATTGCCGCAACGCGTTGGGAAAGCACAACGACCGTTGCGACATTTCAGCCAAACGCGTTGCGGTTGTCGCCAATCAAAATCTGAATGTCTGTGACGTATTTCCAAAATATAAATCTCACAACGCGTTGCGACCTTCACAACGCGTTGCAAACCTTCCAAAGCAGTTGCGGCAATACGTTATGACCCTTATTGCCTTCACAACGCGTTGTGAAGTTGCAACGCGGTTGTGAAGCTTCGCAACGTGTTGTGATGGCTTGCAACGCGTTGGTGAAAGCCATAAGGGTCATAACGTATTGCCGCAACGCGTTGTGGAGCTATATTTTGAAAACGTCACAGAAATTCATGATTTTTGATTGGCCGACGCCGCACGCGTTGCCGAAATTCGGCACGCGTGCTACTTTCTCACAACGAGTTGCGGCAATAGTTATGACCTTATGCTTGTGGACCTTCGCAACGCGTTGTAAATCTCAACACGCGTTGTGAATCCGCAACGCGTGTGAAGGCTTGCAACGCGTTGTGAGTTTCCACAACGCGTTGCTATATACTTTCAACATCCACCACCGCGTTGGGGTCTATTTTTTTAAATACGTCACAGAAATTCATGATTTTGAATTGGCCGACACCGCAAGGCGTTGCTGAAATTTCGCAACGCGTTGCCGAAATGTCGCAACGCGTTGCTACTTTCTCGCAACGCGTTGCGTCAATACGTTATGGCCTTTATGGCTTGCCAAGTACCGTGGATATGTCGCGCGTTAAAATACAAATTCATATTACCGGCCGGCCGTGTAGTTATCTATACTTTAAATATCCTGATCTCGGTCATTTTGTCCTTGACGACCTAAAACACCAAAATGGTGTTTCCCTAATCTCCTATGCCGTATTTTACAAGGCTCATTTTATCTCAATAACCAATTGTTTTATTCATACCTGTGGTTTTTATTTCTTAAAGCATCATGATATTAATAGAGTTTATCATTTTTCCTGATAGCATTTCTTGGTAATCTAACAAGAAACCAATATATGGATTCCGCGAAATCATGTAATATACGTATCATGTAGTAACTCGATTTGTTTGAAAAATAACTGCAATGACAGTACTTTTTGCAAGATCAAAGACACAAATATGCATACATTGGTATATATATATCTTTATATATAGATATATAATATATATATATATATATTATATAATATATATTATATATAGTATATAGCTAAATTACAGAACTATTTTTTGTACTTTGGCACATGTTTTTTTTAGCGTGAACTCTACTCGCTCGTTTGATCTTTTTCGGCCTGCAATCTGATTGTTTTGGTTTTTGGAATTTCCTATGAATCTCCACACTGCATGCACTCGGGCAATCAGAGGCGATAACAACAGACGAGGAGGTCTCTATTATTGTTTCTTGGCCTTTTTTGTTCAATCTATTGACGCTGTTTACTGTTACCTAAAAATAACATAAATTTAGTAAGCAAGCTACAATTTGAAATTAAAGGATAAAGCAGCGATAATGCGAGAGTATAAAAATGTGGAAATGCATTTCTGCCACCTTATAAATCGCAGATAACTATGCACATCATATAACTACTTTAAGGTAAATCAAACACCAAATAGTGAAAAATGAAGTATTTGAGGAAATTTGTCATACCGTTCAAGCAAATAGACCTTAGCCGCGATGACGACTCAAAATCTCCACTAACAGCTGATTTTGGTTTTACACCCAGTACACATCAACAAAGATCATAATGTTTGTGTTTGAGGCAAACTGTAGCGTCATGGTGTACAGTAGTATGCTTATAAATCTGGTATATTCCCACGAAAAGGCGTTTTGTCTCAAGTCGGAATTTTGATACTCACGTATAGAATTACGTACTGAATCAGAAGTGAGAGAAAGGGACTGGGGTGCGACGTGGGGGTGGGGCACCGTGTCTGGGCGGAGTTGGCGTGGGACACCCCCCCGTGCGGTCATGCGTAGGGTCGCGAGGGGACGCCAGCGATAGCACGGGTTACAATTGGGGGTATTAAAGTAGGCAGTGCAACGTATCGTGCGAAGCATGGTTTGGCCGGGGTCTCTGCACACCACATGTGTAAACGGTTGGCAACTAGTGTGTGTAACGTGTTATCCAGTGGGTCTGTCTATGACTTCAGCCTCCATGACATGATTATGTTTACAGTGTGCTACGATATTAAAAATAATATAAACACAATGAACTACCAGTGTGACAATGCCAATAACAAAATAC
>JAMKCH010005147.1:0-33253 GCA_023653785.1 Ophioderma brevispina
TCAAATGCTTTTTCCAGTTTTCACTGGATTTTGCTAAAATTGAGTGGAAGGATTGTTGCATGGTGCTTCCTTTAGATATTTTGAACCTGTGACACCTGTGTGACATTTGCCAATGTTATACAATACATAAATGTTATCATTTGATCATTTCACACATATTGAACTATTCACATTTTGCATTTTGCACCTCTAAGTACCCATATGTGACCTTTAACCTCATTTGTTGAATATGTAGGCCTAAAATGCACAACTTCGTCCACAATTTTCACTGGATTTTTTATTCAAATCGGATGGATGGATCCTTACGCAGTGCTTTTAACTTTTAATGGACCTTTAAGTAGCCAAAGAGCAAATAAGAAATCTGTGCTGTGTTTTTGTAGTATACACTGTATAATCTTTAAACTATATTGGACATTTTGTATGAGTTTCTGCATCTTTGATGCTCTGGCAACTCACTTAAGGGTAGTGTCAACCCTAGTGCTTTTGTTTGTTCACACGAATTTCGGATTTTGCACCATTTTAAACATCAACCTGGGTTCTATCGTTACCAACAAAGGTTATCCACTGCAGACAATCCTGAGCTGTATTTTTTTGCCGATTTAAAACAACTATTTGACCAAAGTCAAAGTCGCAAAAACCGCATGGTCTTAACGGCGGGAATTTAAGCACATTTTACGCCGTCAGTCGCAAGGTGCAGCATCGCGTCGCGTGGTGAAATTTTACTGCGTACTGATGCGTGCGCATTTTAATGTTCTTTTTCGCGAACGCATCTTGGAAAAACGAAAAATAATATTTGAAAATGTAAACAAAGCGCTAATTTAGACGAGATTAAATTTCAATTTCTTCTGATTTCTGGAGTTAGAGACAAATGATGTTTGATTCAATAGTGCATAAAGATGTATTTCCATCACTTGCACAACATACTCAATTTTGAAGTTCAAAGATAAAGTTATTTGAGAAAGAGACAGCTTGAAATGGCGTGAAAAGTCCCTTTTTTACTAAAACACGGATTTTCTCAATGTTCAATTTTCGCAAAATTTGGCAAATTTTCAGACAAGATAACTCCAAAAATACCGAAGTAAAAGGTAAGGTTTAACTTTCCTACGATAGCAGTCGGTCTTCTCTAGGGACGGTTTTCTCAATTTTTCATTTTTCGATTTCTAACTAAAGATATTCACCAATATATACTCAAAATTTGGAAAAGGTAAAAATCACACTTTTTAGACATTTTCCCTTATATTTCGAAAAGTAAGCTCTATTTTAAGAAAATGAAAAAAACGTCCCTAGACAAATTTGTCTTTTTTCTAAAAAATAACATAAGAAATCAAGAAAATTCAAATTGTTTTTGTTATGCTGTCTGAAAATTTTGGGGCAAAATCATGTTTTTTTTAGTATTTTTCTCAAATACGGAAAGTTTTACATTAATCTGATGCCACCATCAGGTTCATCATCCAATTTTCTTTCTAGAAATGTATACTTTTACATACAATAATCAAATATTTGCAAAGTTACAAACCAAAATAGATACGCAGAAACTCAGGGTTGACACTGTCCTTAATACACTCTCACAACTTATATCTGAACTTCCAAGGAAATCTAAGGAACCATGTCTTCAGTCATAAAGGCAAACATGGAGTAAAGTGCATTGTTGTACTCTCAAGATGCAAATAATTTGTTTAGTGTTTGTAGTGCTCAGAAGTTTATAATATATAAGTACACATGCACAATTTTAATTAGTTTACAATTACCCATTTCTACATTCACAGTCTGTGCATTTTTGCCACCTTGTGTTCAGGAAAAGGACTACCCGGGAGTGAAGTAGGGTGGTAAGTTGTTCTTTTTGTTTTTTCAATTTTTTATTTTTGGGGGATAGTGTTAAAAAAAGCAAAAATTTAGTATTCCATACCACTAACACTTTATTACCACCAAATGAGAGAGCCCCCCAAATCAGTGTTGTTGCACAGCTCGAAGTCATGCTTAAGCAAAAAACAAAAACAAAAAAACAACAAAAACAAACAAACATATCAAGACATAAAACACGCAAACAAAACCAAACACACATTTTGCATTGTCTTCATGGAGGGCTCAAAAATCAGGGAAAGGCCTTTATTGTGCAAAATACCAGACTTTAATTATCAAAATCCAAAATATTTAAAGAAAACAAACCTCAAACAATATTTTCAACAGTTTCTTGAATCTTCCTGAATGTTTTTAAAACAAAATTGAGAGTTGGCATTCAATATGCTTGTAGTTACATTTTGAATATTAAAAAAAAGTTGTTTACCGATCCACCAACCCTATTAAAAAATTAGTGGTGGAAGACAGCATGCAATGTGTTGCTAAGCAAAACGATGCAAGAAGCATGCAGTCAAAGGATTGTGTCCACCAAAATTGAGTGTAATTAGTTAGTTAGTTAGTTAGTAGTTAGTTAGTTAGGTTGTTAGTTAGTTAGTTAGACCATGTTTCTTTTAAACTCCGGTTTTGTTCCCGCTAAATGGGGGTGGCCGATTCACCTCACACTAGCACATACTGCGTGTGAGGATGTATTGGAGCAAAAAAGATAATTGACCGGAGGCCTTACTGACGTCAATCCACAGTGATCGACGGTGGGCATAGCCTTTGGGCAAATTGTGCCCACCAACACAAGGCAGCATGTGCGGGATGGCCGTCATTAGCTCTCAGAGCTGACGACTTGTAGGTGACTTTCTTTTTTTCTTATTCTACCAGGGTAACCGTACCATCCATCATCAGATTCCTTACAAATCCGATGGGGGAGTCGGTTTAGCCGCGACGTAATTCACGTAAATATCATTTGGTATTTAAAAACACACACGCACCGCACAAAACAAATGCACCACATGCACACACCCATTAAATATATAATACAATTCTTATCAACATTTACTGCTCTTACTAAGCTCTTGCTTTATTTTTCATGGTATTTACATTGTTGTCCCTGGCTTGAAAAGTAGGGGGAGATGCAAGGCGTGCATGTCCGTATATGTATGTATGTTGTATGTATCTATGTGTGTTCCAGTTGGTAGGTTTTTCTTTTTTTAATGTCTTGTTCGAAGGTTGGAAAGTTCCGATTAAACCAGGACTGGGGTTAAGGTGTGCGTAGGTCGCCTTCATATGTGAATGATGTCCAAAGCTCATGGACCAAGGTCAAGGTCATATGAGGTTCCTGTTCCAGACGGATGTCATCTTGCCAGGGAGATGTACCATTGTAAAGAAAAGTTGATTGGTTGATCTTGGTCTTACATTTTTTTTAAAGATGATTATTATCGTTTGTTTCCTGTAGACTTTCTACAGATGGTTTGACAATTGTGCCATCACCGACCAAATCAACTCAAGGAGAAGGGTTATGACTGATGAAGATTGAGTCAGTATCAAACCCCCTTGGCCATTGGATTTTGTACAGCCAGCATTATCATCTCAGCAGGAGCATAGAGCCTCAAGATCGGGTCGTGTCTTTCCAAATACAGATCTTTTTGTGGAAACCTTTTTGAGTGATGGTGTAGTTGTGTCGAAATTGGTTTTCAAAAGGAGGATTAACATTAGGCAACAAAAGATAAATGAATATCAAATAACACTCGATTTTTAAGAAAGTATTAAAAAAGCGTTTTGCGTGGTCACTGTTTTGGCCATCAGAACGCGTTCGTATGAAACTCAACGAGATTGCTCTGTGGCCAAAGAGGATACAGGACAAATTCATTTCGGAGCTTAGTACATGCCCTACAAATGGATGCCAGCAATATCCCATCAAATATAGGTATCAGTGCTACGTGTATTCAGTGGCACCCATTAAAACTTATATGCAACAGCATGGAATATCATACCACAGACTGACTGAAACTGGAAAAGTAAGGCGTGGGTTGTTTGTTTTCCTGCTGAACATTCTATGCTCTATCCAGTTTGAGTAGAAGAAAACTGACAACTCACATAGGACTATAGCCTGAACTAATGGATTTCATACTTAAATCACATAAACAGCTCACAATTAAGTCAGTTTTAAAAAAAAAAGTGTAGGATGGTTGGCAATGAAAACTGGACGTTTAAGGGGGGTGTTGGTGTTAAGGCGGAAATCAAAGGAACTGTTTTTGCCTATCTTTGTAATTATTGTTCCAACATATATAAAAAGTATACATATTGAGAAAGGAAATACTCAAGGTATCCAAATATGATAATCTTGTTCCAAAAAATAGTATTTTTGAGACAATCATGAAAATGGTGATTTTCACTCAGTTTTTTGGTTCCTATAAAAAATTAGAAATGTTATAAAAAATGTGTCGTGTCAGTTTTGATTCCGGAGTCATAGTTCTAGGGAGTAGGTATTTCCCGTGTTTTTTTTTTCAAAATTCAGCACTTTTTATCAAATTCCTTACCCCAAAAAAGGCAAAAATCGCGGCGTCAATTTGGAGCAATGCCAAGATTGTTCAAAGTTGGACAAAAATTAAAAACTAAAATACCGACCCTAGATTTTGATTATGCTCTATTACGATGAATTCATTTTCTTACCTGTGCTGATATGGATTTCGAGTAGTAACTGGGAACCAATATCACGAATTATTCCTAAGGTGAAAACCACAGAGGAAAATTGCCATTTTGTCCAAATGTTGTCCCGTTACTACAAAATATGGCCTTATTCTAAAACACACGCCTTCGCCCTTATTTTTTTACACTGCTTCTGCACCAGGTCACATTACGTCATCTGGGTTCTTTATGATCAAATCCAAAATTTATGAGGCTCCAAAATCGTGAAAAATTAAAATCCCATTCTGTTTGCAAAAACAAACACACATGTGCAGCATTTTACAAAATGAATACAATGTTACCATGGGTATGCATCATGAATCGATGCATCAAGACGTTCTTGATGCACGTCATTACTTCCAATTTGCTCGCGTGTGCGCAATAGACACAATACTGGATAATGCGCAAAAATACACGGCCTTTTACAAAAAACCAAAAATATGAGAAAAAATGAATTTAGATTCGGTGTAAAATATACAGAAAAGAAACATGTTAATGCCATAAACATGAAACCCCTCCCCAAAACTGTGCCATTTGACTAAGATTCTGCCTAACACCCCTAAAGAAATGTAATATTGGCTCATCCCTATTCAGCTGACTGCAACTTTCTCCAGTAAGGGTATGGCTATCTGCAGCTAATGAAGCCCTGTACATGTAGAACCCTATTTATAAAGGAAGTTCCGGCTAAGGTTGTGTTGGGAAAGCTGGACAATAGCAATTACGGCGTGAATCAAGAATTAAAGCAATACTGGCACATTTTTTGAAGGCCCCCAATTTTCAAAAATTGGCTTTTTGCACAGTTACGTTGGTATTGTCTAGGAAACTAGAATACTAAAAAATGCGAATTTAAAAAAAAAAAAAAAAAAAAAATAAGCGATTTTGTATAAATTAGAATTGGGATCCCAGATTGGACTTAACGGCAGAGCTGGGAAATGCTTCATTATGAATCCGTCAATGATTAAATAGTGCCATCTCGAGCAAATAACCTCTAACCTTGACTTGCCTGAACCAATGTTAAAACCAACTAATGGATGAGCGTAGACACCGTACATGGTGCTATTTCCGCTATTTCACATTTGGAAGGCCGGTTCAAGCAGCCGTGAATTATTATCGGGATTCCGATAATAATATTCTAATTTAATTATAAAATTCCTTGTTATGTGACACATTAGACATGTTCGAGACTTAACCATTCACAGTATAGTTTACTAGCCAGTTACCAATGAACCATGTAAAATCTCAAAATTGGTTGAAAAATTGGGGGTGATCTTTCTAATATGCTTAAGGCGTGTGATCTAAACATCAGTGTGACTTCAGTATTCAATGGCAAAGGCATTGCATAGGGATGGAACTCAGTAGCTTAGAAGGTGTTAACCAGTTCGTGTCTTCCTATTAAAATGCATTTCCATGTACCTGTAATATACATAAAGGGGGGCAAACGCAAGATGCAGTCCATATTCGTGTTCATATGCAGGCGGTTAGCAATTTCACATTCTTTTGGAGTTTCCTCTCCAGATATACACATTGTATGATATAAATGATATAATCATATTTTAATAACTCTACTGTTTTAATTTAACTCAAATATTAAAACTTCATAACCCCACATGTCATTCTAATTTATTGCTAATAACACCTGGCACAAAAGTATTCGGCATGTTTTCGATCAATACTGCTGCCAAAGTCAGACAATTTTGAAAGTTTCAAATAACCACTTTGTTGCCGAGGTCTTTGCTCTTTCATTTAACACCTCACTGTTAAAAAATCGTACAGAAATGGCTGAGATAAAACCGCCCGAAAGACGCAAACCCCCAAAACCAAAAGTTGCAGTTTTGGGATTTTTCAAATGGGCATTGCAAGTGTACTGGGACACGAACACGCGGACCACAATCAATAATTGCAAGAGGCTTTCTCGCTCATTACGTCGGAAAACCTCTTTGTGTACATCACTATACAAACGTATTATTGCGTTGTACCACCACAGGGACCATTGAAAAAAAACAAATCCAAAAAAACTGCAAAACTTTTGGTTTGGGGGTGTTTGGTCTTTCGGGCACACTATCTCAGCCATTTTTGCCACGCTTTTTAAAGCGAGTTTTAAAGAAAAAGGGCAAGGACCTATGCAACAAAATGTAATTTCGAAAACTATCAAACTTAAGTTTGACTTTGGCGCAGTTACTGGATCGAAAAAAATTGCCGAGATACTTTTGTGCCAGGTGGGTTATTAATTGAATTTGTATCTGGTGATATGTTCTGAATGTAATATTTGAACATGATCCTAAAACAAAAACTATGCGGCAACAGCAAAGTCCAAAAAAAGTGGAAAAAAAAAAACCTGATTTTTATTGTTATATTTAAAATCAGTCTGTATTTAAAAATATATGTATAGGCGGTTTTTACCCCCTGGCTTCTTGCAAAGCAGAGGGGGGGATATTGAGAGGGTGTGAATGTCGTATGTGTGGGTTCCAGTTTGATTAGGTTTTGGTTTAGATTTTCGTTTTTGCGTCTCTTGAAAAGCTTAAGTCGATAACCAGCTAAAGAGGTTATAAGTGCAATAAGGTTCCCTCAACAGGTGGATGATGTCAAAGGTCAAGACAAAGGTCATCTGAGGTCATGTACCAGAATCATCTTGCCAGGGGGATTGCGCAGGTTTACTTGCCGTATTTTATTTTAAATTGCTAATTGCGAAATTCAAACAAGTCACAATCTTTATACCAGGAACGTATTTCCCAGCTTAATCCTTCAGGTAGGGATATTTTGAGGGAAAACTTTAAAGCAATAATTTTTTTTTTAAATTTAAAAATGTCCACAATTTTCAAAATTTGAAATTTTTGCACAGTTATGTTGGTAATTGTCTACGAAACTACACCTGCGAACGAGAATGCTAAAAGATGTGTATTTATCATAAAATAAGCAATTTTGTAATTAGAATTGGGATCCCAGATTGGACTTAACGGCAGAGCTGGAAATGCTTCGTTTATGCATCCGTCCATGATGAAATAGTGCCACCTCAAGAAAATGACCTATAACTTGAATTGCCTGAACCAATAAAACAACTAATGGATGAGGGTAGACACGTATTAGGCACTATTTCCCGGCTATTTCATATTGGAAGGCCGTTTCCAGCAGCCGTTGAATTACTATCGGAGATCTCCGATATTAATTATTCTAATTACAAAATTCCTTCGTTTGTGACACATGGACATTTTTGAGCATAGCCATTCACAGGTATGGTTTACTAGCCAGTTACCAATGCAACTGTGTAAAAATCTCAAAGTTTTTGAAAAATTGGTGGCGCTCTTCAAAAATTTGCTATTATATTGCTTAAGGTGCAAAAATCAGCAGGGCTTTCAATTGAAGTTTGATTGCAACCATACTTGTAATTCATGCATGCAACAAAGAAACCTTCTGATATTAATTGATTCAAAGGTCACATGGGGCATTCTGGGGTTAAATTTTTCAGGGGTATATTTTACGCACCATAAGGGTCAAAGGTCAGGTTTCAAGAAATTGTGCACAAAATAGTAGTTTATTTTTTTGTAAAGTTATCTGTGGTCATTTCAATAGATGGTCAACCTGGCAAATTCATGTTGGAACAATAAATTTGATGTCAAGTGAAAAAATTATTTTTCAATTTTTTAAAACATGGGAAAGGAGTTTCATTTTTTGCTGTTTTGGCATTTAAACCCACTATCAGTGATTTCTTCAAAATAAAAACAAATTGCGCCCCCTTTTTTATAATCCAAGACCACTTTTTTGCTCTGTTGTATTGGAAATTGTAGTAAAAGACTATAGCTGTAAGTAACTAAGCTTAACATGCCCCTTTTTCAAGAAATGATTTTTATGCATTGTTTACTAATAAAAGTCTGGATACCAACATTTATTAGTAAACAAAACAGTCGTAGATGTCATCTTCAAATTCAATACAGCTTTAAAGCGGCACTGACACATTTTCACTTAAAGGGGCATTTCGTGATCCACAGCCTCGTCCCCGACTTACCTAAAAAAAGTTGAGATTTTCATATCATCTGAACCGTTAACATTAGTAATCCATGTGCGCAAAATCTTACGTGCAAATTCGACCGTATCTGTAAGTAATTCACAATTTTGTATTTTCTGTCCGTAAACGGACAGAAATTATAGCACAGTGGCCTATGGGACCGTGGGAAACGAGCATTTGCTCATAACACAAAACCGCAAAGTCGGGATCAGCTAAAAGGTTGTGAATAAGCTTTTCTCAAGGATATCTAGTGAAGAATGAATAAACCAGAAGGGGCTGGAATCACGAAATGCGCCTTTAATATGAAATTTCTTCAATTTGCTTTTAAATGATAGTCTAGGCCATTGGAAGAATAGAGATACATTTTATACATAAAATAACATACTAGTACTCAAAAACAGATAGGGACGTTAATAAGAGGTTAAAGATATTAATTAAGGTAATTTGAAGGCTAACTTTTAAGTTTTCCACAACTTTTTATAAACAAATTTGTATATTACATGAATATCCTAGACTTGTACTCATTGATATTAAAGCCACAAAGGTCACAAACTGGTCAAACAGGGTGCATGCCGTGGGGAACATGGATACAGCATGCGTTTTTGTGTCTTAATCGCTGCTGAATTAATGTCGCTGGCGACATTAATAGAGGTCTTTCACCTCACTCAAGCATAACTTATAACAAAAGGTGTTAGTTCCTGTAGTATTCCTTTTTCAGATCAATTTAATACCCGACCTCAAAGTACTTGTGCTATTCAAAGTGAGACCCATACTTCTATGCATACATATCCAACATGCATGTCGTTCTTCAGATTTAGAAAGTCTCCAGAAATTTGAAATGGATTTTACCATTCCCAGCAAAATGGCCGCTAATCCGAAAGGTGGAAGACCTCTATTATAAAATCGCTCTATTTACCCATAAGGATGCTGATTTGGTCTAAATCATTTCAGGTGAGGGCTAATGTATATAAAAGCTTTACAACCATGGAAAACTATCAATTCTGAAAAATCTTGAGGCCACACTATTTTTCAAATGTGCCAGTGTCTCTTTAAAATGCTTGAGTGTCTGTTTCACTAAAAGAACAGTAATTATAAAGTGTTGACATCACCCAACACAATTACAGACAAAAATGGCATTGTGAATTTGGGAAAAAAAAACGACTGATTATGGCTTTGAATGGGGAATTAAATTTTAATCCCATTGTGTGTCACCTGCAAGGATTTGCAGGAGGTGTGAGTAATTGAAACAATAATGAACATTGCCAGTAAACTTGAGGTATCGCCCAACACTAGAGATTAAACATGAGGGGAACTTGTTACATGACATGTCGTCCATGAGTGTGATAAGCAATCAGTCTAATGATAGCTGAACACATTATAAATATCCTAATGAAGGACATCACATGTAGTACGATTATAAAGAACTCCATTATGACCGGCGGGATTGACAGGGTCGTTATAAAAACGGCTGCTAAGTGAGGGTTTGTAGGTAGTATTTTTGGGGCTGCCGAATTTTGAAGGCATACAGTCATGACTAGCGCCGACGTAAAAAGGTATCAAAGAGAATCTAGGCCTCCGGACTCAGCGAGTAGTAAATCAATCAGATAAGCTATGATAAAACCAACATTAGGTGACTAAATCCTGTATTTTATCGCTAAGAGTAGAAGTAGAGTGCTATCAAGTCCGTTGTCCATCGAAACATTAAAAGGGTGACAGGCTGTCAATAGCAACAAATCTACCGCCGTGAGCACTGACCAATCGGTGAATAAGCAGCCTACCAGACAAGCTGTCCTAGCAGGAGACTCTGCAAAAATAAACAAGTAGCCAAATACACAGCCTACGAGGCAACTAGAAGAACTAAATTGGACATCCAGGCCTAAAATTGAAGAACAGATGAATACAAGTAGAGATGCAGTAAAAGTATTATCCATAGGATATTAAAATCCAAAGGCAAAGTGACCACTGAACTTTGGATTGAACTCACTCTCTAGATTTGATAAGATCCTGTGTGAACGGGGTGGACGGGGTGGTTTGCCCTGCCTGGTAGTTCTTTCGCTAGAGGATTATTAGGTACTGGTAGTTGCCAGCTAGCCCGTTGGTGTACGTCAATGTAGCCAACAGGTATTAGTGAAAACATGAGAAAGTTGTAAGTAGATAGTGACTTGGTAAAATGGACGATCATGCACCAACCCTCCACAACTCCCAGGGCTCATCAGCAAAGCAAAGAAGGGGAACAATTTAAGGAGCCTTCAGCTGGATGCAGAAATGTCTGTCGGCAAAAGATGATAAATAAAAGTGACACATTAAATACTGCTGGGAATTGAAGAAGAAAGTTATAAAACCTCAATTTGCCACAACCAGATAGCAGAAAGGAAACGCTTGATGAAATAAGACAAGCCTTTTGATAGCAATTATAATGACAAACAATGAGAGTTGAACGCTTCAATGCTCTTTTCACGCAAGCAACAAACAGGAGAGAGTCTTGAAAACCTTACATCCACACAGTTGAAGATATGGCTGAGAAGTGTGAGTTTGGAACCTTAAGAAACTCCTTGACCAAGACTGCCATCATTGTTGTTATGGATTCAAACCTCAGGGCAAGATTGCTGAGAATGGAGAACCTGACATTGGAAAAATGCGAGAAATATGCAAAGCTGAGCAGCTGGCACAACAAGGACTTCGAAATCTAGAACACAACACTGACGAAGACGTGTTCGTTAATGCTGTAAATAGGGGTAATCAGAGTACAGGATACAGTACAAGCCAAAAGTTCAACAACAAGGTGCAACAAACAAGACCAACCAAGCCAATACATCAAGACACGAGGCAAGATACTACAAAAAGACCATGTGGTAAATGTGGCACAGAACATAAGCCAAGGTCATGTCCAGCGTATGGGTCCACATGTCACAAATGCAGTGATCGAAATCATTGGGCAAAGATGTGCAAAAACTCGTGTCCCTCCACCTGAAAAGCATGGCATTGGGCCACAGATTAATGAAGCTAAAAGAATGATTACTCCATCAGATCCACCTGAGATAAGTCAGGCAACTGATTTTTTGTTAGAGTATAAAGAAAACAGAAAACCAAGTCAGAGTGGATTGTACCAAGTGGTGAATGGTACAGAGCTACCTATAGGTGGATACTGGTGCTGAATGTAACTGGCTACTGAAAATGGTATAAAAAGATGAAACATTCAACCCAAAAAACGCAGAGCTTACGTATCCAAGTAAGTAAGCGAACAAGTACAGAGATACAATATAGGATTGTACAGTTACTCTACAATACCAAGACATACAGGCTGAGATACAGTTTCTGATTAAAAACTATCAGAAGAAGAGACCAGGGTGTTCTTGGTGGGAAAACCAGCAAGTTAATGAAGTTAATACCACAAGTATGTGTGAATGAAACCACAATTGACAACACAGAGCCATACAAACGGGTCAAAGAGCAGTTACAAGATGTTTCTCAAGGCCCTAGGATGCCTCCTGGCAAAAACACAGCATTCTACCAGTAAAAGAAGGAGAAAACCCAACAAAAATGCATGTAGCAACGTTCCTTTAAGTTGAAGGAGAAATTCAGGCTGAGTAAGCAAGAAAGGGAAAGACCTATGAAGTCATAGAAAAGTAGACGGACCAAAGAATGGAGTAAACTCTATAGTTTACCGAACTAAGAAGAATGGTGAATCTAAGAGTTTGTTGGCCCTCGTGAGATGAATCGTAGTCATTGAAGGAGAGGTTCAAACCTCCCATCACGTGACGGAGACTTGGTGAAAATAGAAAAAGCAACATTCTTCACTAAGCTGGATGCGATGTCGGCGGTTATGGCCAATTCAGTTAGATGACGCAAGTCACAGTTTATGTACTTTCATCCAACCTTTGGTAGATACAAGATAACGTCTACCCTTGGTATCTCAAATGGCACAGAAGCATATACAGGAAGATTCATGAAGTGTTCCATGACATTGAAGTCGTCAATACATACATGGATGACGTATCGTCTGGGGCACTACAAAAGAAGGACATGACCAGAGCTGAAACAAGTCCTAGAAAACAGCAAGAAAGGACAACATGCAATTGAATGAAGGACAAATGTGAATTTGGAGCTCAAGAAATCCTTTTTGGGAGATATACTGACAAGTGATGGTGTAAAGCAGATCCAAACAAAGTAGAAGCAATCTTGTCCATGCCAGCACCACAAATAAAAGCCGAGGTACAACGGTTCTGGGGGGATGGTTACCACCTAGGAAAATTGCTGTCCTGGAATTATCCACCAGGGACTGACACTCACGCTTCTTGTAGTTAAACATGGATGGCAGTGGGACGAGAAGCCCAGGATGTATGCCTTAATGAGTTAAAAACCATGCTGACAACTTCACATGTCTGGAAGTACTATGGAAGTAGCGGCACCGCATAAAAATCTCCAGTGATGCTTCAAAATCGGGATGGGAGCTGCTTCTGCAACCCATGAGAATAACTGGGCTCCCGTGGCCTATGCTTCAAGGTCTATGACTGATGCGGAACAAAAGTATGCCAGATTGAAAAGGATGTCCTAGCGGACATTTGCGTGTGAACGCTTTCACCAATTCATCTTTGGAGCCACATTTGAAGCAAGACAGACCATAAACTCTAATAGCCAACTGTAGTAAACCTTGGAAGACTGTCCACTCAGCTTCAGCGCATGAGATAAAGTTCAAAAGTATGATCTGCCGTGCAGTGGATGGCAGGCAAGTTCATGTAACTGCAGAGTTACACTCGTCCAGAGGAATAGATGCCCAGAAAACCAGTAGACAAGTACCACAGAAGAAAGATGTGAGCCGTATACGTTGCATGGTGACATCAACACTAGCAGTATCACAGACTAGACTACAGGAATTCAAGAAAGCAAACCAAAGAAGGATGAAACAGTTGAGAGTCCTAAGGAGTGGATAAGCAATGGGATGGCCAAATGAGAAGCAAAATTGTCCCATGAAGATTCGAGAATTCTGGATTGCAGAGACAGCTTAACTGTGGTTGATGACATAATTTTCAAAGCTGACAAGATAGTTGTTCCCACAAAACTGAGAATTCATGCTTGCATAAGATGCCATGCGGGCACCTCGCATACAGAAGTGTGTTGAGACGAGCAGCGAGCATTGATGATAAGGGCCGGGAAGAAAGAGTTTAGAAAATTGTAGTCCGCGAGCTGCAACACATGCTTACTATACAGATCTAATCAGCAAAAAGAACCACTTCAACCACATGAAGTTCCCAATCAACCATGGGAGAAAGTAGGAGCGCATGTTTGAAAAAGTGGAAAGCACTTATTGTTATTGTAGACTACTTTTTCAGTTAATTGAAGTTTATTTTGCTGCATGCAATCAGATTCCAACACGCACAGAATCAGAGCATGAAATCAGCCTTTGCAGACATGGTCCACCACTGAAAATTGGGACTGAACTGGACCACGTTCAGCAGCAGCCTATTTAAAGAGTCTGCTACTGAGTGGGATTTTGCTCACAGCACTTCAAGTCCCCACTTTGCTCAGGCAAATGGACAGCGGAAAATGAGTGAAAAAATGATCAAAGAGCTGTTGGTTTTATAAGAAAAACGGCCGAGAGTGGAGAGAGCACTACAAGTCTACTAGTGTCCACCGTTAAACTGTGGCAAAACACCAGCTGAACTGTTATTTAATAGACAGAGTAAGATCCAACTTGCCACAAAACACAGACATGCTGACGTGGATAGCTAAAGGTCACCACCAAAGAATCAAGCACTCAAGGAAGCAGAAAGGTTGAAACAGAAGCAGTACTATGACCGTCATGCAAGACCACTATCTGCAATACAAGGAAGTTGTCCTAACTATTCGTCTATTGGGAGTCCTCTGACTTGTCGTCTCCTGTTATTTATCCGCTTCTTTTCCGAATATAATATTTGGTCGTTGCCGCGCTCTTCTTGCTTGAGACTCTTGCTTGTGCTTGAGAAACAAGTGAGAATCTAAGACGGACAGGAAAAACGATGTCAACGGAAGGTCCCAATAATAAGAAAAAAAAAACTGCCAAATGATCATATCTTGTAAGACTGTCAAATGGAATCACGCTGAGAGAGAAATCGCAAACACATACGACGCTGTGCGCAACCAGAAACCATGATACAAACATAGCTTCTGATCCACCAGAGGGTGGGAACCAGCACCATCAGAAGCGCAGCAGCAGCAGAATGTACAGCAACATCAGAATGAACAGCAGCAGCAGCGAATGTGACAGCAACATCAGAAGGTACCGCAGCAGCACTTAATTGCAAAGCAGCCAACAGAATGCAGCAAACAGCAACATACTGAAGCCAGCAGAACAGAATGCACAGCAGCAGCATAATGTACAGCAGCAGCAGAAAATGGACAATGCAACATTTCGGAATGCACGAGCAGCAACAGAATTGCGCAGCAGCAACATAATGCACAGCAACAACAGCAACAGAATGCACAGCAGCAGAATGCACAGCAGCAAGCAGCAACAACGCAGCACAAGAACAACAAGCACAGCAGTATGTGCAGAGAAGCATCCAGTTTGGTAGACCTATTAAATACCACAAACAAACTTGGACCTGTGAATTCACAGACATGTAAATATGAAGTTTTGGCATAGCACCACTTTGTAAGATTAACTGTTAGCCAAGTTTATATGTTGCATTGTTCAAATCACTGTTAAAAATGATGTAAGTGACAAAAATCTTCCCCATCAAATTTTAGACAGATGGACAGAATAATGCCATCTAACGCGGACTATATTTGGTGGTATGTCAGATAAGAATGACACTGGTGTCCAACCATTCCTAAATTGAATCATGCACCTCCCAAAAATGTGTAGAATTTTTGATGTATAAATAGCCTCATTTTGTTGAGCAAAAGTACTGTTAGCAGCTACTAAGACAATGTTTAAGGATGCCAAGCCAGTAATTGGATGTGCTAAACAACATGATACATGATGGTACGAAGCAGTTGTTGATGTGGGTCGTATTGTCTGCTAATGGAGTATGGCTAGCAAAGTCACGCTATGCTGGAAGTTAGAGGGGCAATCGTGTGACAGGAGACTGGCGAGAGCAGCAGTGACCATTATTAGTCAAGACCCATCAGGAGCTTATTGGTAGCCAACAAAAATATAGGTTTTCGGATGAACTCATGCACTTGGATTTGGGGGAATGAATATCCACGCAGTTGTAGTTCAGCTGTGTAATGCCGGGTCAAGTGGAAATGTTTCGTGGTTTGTGACTATTGATACATCGCGCCGCGCGTGCACTAAATTACCAGAGAAAACCTGTAGTGGGGACTGATAAGTCAAAAGTAGAAAAGAGATTTTCAGTATTGTTACAGTGTGTAAGAAATGGGACTGAACTTCAGAGCTTCGTTCTAAAGCCAATTAGTTAAAATCAAAACAGTTTCATGGTATCATTATTGAAGTAGCTTAACTTAGTATAAATGTGTGTTCAAACCAATACGTTAAAAACAAAAATACAAGCACAGACACAGAATCATAAAGTGCAGAAAGGACACTCTAGATATTGGGATTCCATCATTTTTATTATGGCTCAACTTTCCACAATGTAACTGACATGATCTTATTTGGTTTTATTATAACATCATTTTTTTCTGGAAAGAAAAGGAGAAGAATAGCGCGTGACCGTATGATATTTACATCTTGTTCCTTTATAAAAGAAGGGAGATGTGACGTAATGTAAAAAGTAAGGGACATGCCAGTAATATGAGGTACGGCCCAAAATAGAGATGAAACAGGTTGAACTTGTAAATGACATGTCTC
Organism: Ophioderma brevispina; assembly: GCA_023653785.1. Classification (NCBI taxonomy): domain Eukaryota; kingdom Metazoa; phylum Echinodermata; class Ophiuroidea; order Amphilepidida; family Ophiodermatidae; genus Ophioderma; species Ophioderma brevispina. The sequence continues at coordinate 16,326 of JAMKCH010005147.1, forward strand.
CATGAGTGTTGATTAAGTATCATCTAAATGATAGCTAACAAATCATAAATCTCCTATGAAGGCCAAATCACAGGAGGCCATACTATCCAAATTTGGTATGTTTCTCAGTGTGTTTGTCAATTTAACGTTTCGGTTTAACCGTTTTTTTCAAATTGCTCGTGCGTGACACCCTAACTGGCAATAGTCACCAACTCATGTCATTGGTCGACCATATACCATGCATGCGATAATTTTTAATTATTCATAGATTGTGGTTGAGTAATTTAAAGGGGGATGGGCGCCCGATTTTAAGAATGACGTTTTCATCTTGATAGTTTGGGTGGCTTCACTCAAAACACCATCTGGAAAGTTTCGCGCTGATATTTCAATCGGTTTTGAGATGCTAGAGGTATAAATAACATGATTTTGTAAGCCCCATAGAGTATAGCCCCCCGAGGTTGCTCTGGCCTTTTTCCGCTACGATAGCCCCACTCTCTCCTATCTCCTCTTCAATAGAGGTAGGTACGGACGACGTCAACGCTACGTGAACGAGCTACATAGAGTACTGTTGTAAATTAATATTGGTTGACCACAATGGTAGCAACAAAAAAAAAACCCAACAAAAAACCATTTTTCGCCCTAACTTCCAAACCAAAACATCCTTTAGCTCTAAGATTTCACAGGGTAAATGGAAAAAATAGTAAAGCTTGCTTCTGATACCAAAAATGTTGACCCTTCCGGTAAAATATGGGGATGAGCATTAGCACTCGGGCCATGGCCCTTTAATTACACGACCATATTTTGTATTTTTTTTTGCCTTCTATTATGTAATTAGTATTTCATAACTGTCTCTATCCTATGGTCTATTGCAATATTACTTAAAGATGAACCTAAGTTATATTTTTATTGGCATATAAACATACATAGCTGTAGTTTCTATTCAGAATCCTTTTTGTATTTGTATTCCATCCCAATCTATAACACTTATTTCCTGTTATATTAAATGTATTACTGACTTGTGATAAAGTTGTATGTGAAAGTAAGCAGCATGTGTAAACACTATTTCACTTGAATTTGAATGTCATGGTAGGGTTAAAGGTTCAATACCTAGGTCCAAAGATCATTAAGGTCAACTTGTTACAAAGCAACGAAGGAACGGGTTAATTTATTGTGAATTTTGTATGTTAGCTATCCTACCAAAATGCTGTGCAAGTTGCAGCCAAACTTGATCGAAGTACCAACAGCCCAAGGTTCATAATGTCTACTCCATTTGGGTGAGAGGTCACTTGGACCAATTAAAGAGGCCTTCTTTTGAAAATCTATCAAGTTTGTTTTTTCTGCCAGAAATGAAATGCTACGATCACCAAACTTAGTCAGTATAAGAACTGACCCAAGCCCCATTTTAGGTGTACTCCATTGTGGTGAAAGATCATGTGAGCGATTAAAGTAAAGGGGCTTCTTTTGCAAATACCAATTTTCATTTGTTCTGCCACAAAGAAATGCTATGAATCACCAAACTTGGTCCATAAATAAGCACTTGACCCAATCCCTTTGTGATTCCTCCATTTATGGGGTTAAAGGTCATGTGGGCCGATTAAAATGGCATCTTTGAAACTCTATCAATGTTTTTGTGTCAAATGCACTGGTGCAATAAGGTACATACTATAGGACTGTAGAGAGCTATTGTTTTTAAATGGTGCAAGGGTGACGAATTTTCAGCGACAAGAAAAAAAATCTTTGAGAACTAAACAAATCCCTAAAAATCACTTTTTCTGAGTCCCACAACAACTTATTGATCTATTTTACAAGTCTTTTTGTGAATTATGCTGAAATCTTGTTCCAATTCGGTTCAACATTGCTAAAATGACAAATTAGAGCAGTGACTTACTTTCCAAAAGGAACACCAAATTTTTCGGATTTTTTGTTGGCATGAGGCATGGTCACACATGCCATTTTCCTAACGGACATTATATGGACGTTGAGATGCGCTCCGAGGGGGTGATACGGTATATATCTTGTCAGTAAATTGAGGCGAATATCCAATGAAAATTCGAGGGATTTACATGATGGGCAGGATACAGAAATATATTGCACTCGCTAAAAAATATTGTACTCCTCTTTGACTCGTACAATATTTTTCATATGGGGGGCTGGGGGCATTGTATTCAAGGTAAATATGAGGCGTGAACATGGACTACAAAATGCACCCAACAATAATTTTCCACTGCCTAAAAACATAACCCTAAACAAGTTGCCTGTGTTTGCTACCTTAAACCCGTATTTTAATCAGGTTTTCTTACCCAACAAGTAAGCATGTATTGTGGTCATTAATATTACCCTTATTATCTGGCCTTTACTGGGATTTACATATTTTTTGATGATTTTGGATCTCTGCTTAATTGCATATTACATACCCTAAACGCATACATCACAAGGCACACAACTTCAGGGTTAAGCAATATTAACACATTTTTTTTGAAGGGCGGCCCCCCATTTTTTCAAAAATTTTGAGATTTTTACACAACGGTTGCAATTTGTAACGGGCTAGTAGAAAACTATACCTGTGCATGTTTAAGCTCGAAATATATCTGGTGTCACAAACCGAAGAAATTTTGTACTAGAATAATTATTATCGGGGATCCCCATAACTTTCAACGACTGCTGGGAACGACCTTCCAATGTGAATTAGCCGTACAATATCAGCCTTGACGTGTCTACGCTCATCCATTTAGTTTGTTTTAATAGTTCGGGCAAGTCAAGTTAGGTTATTTCTCGAGGTGGCACTATTTCATCTTGACGGACATAAACTATCCCAATTCTAATTACAAAATCGCTATTTTCTGATAAATACGCATTTTTAGCATTCTCGTTCGCCAGGTATAGTTTCCTAGACAATTACCAACGTAACTGTGCCCAAAATAAATCAAGTTGTTGAAATTGGGGGCGCTCTTCAAAAAAATGTGCCAATATGCTTTAAATAAAAAAATTCCCTTTTTCCATATTTTTTTCATTTTTGATACCCTAATGAATGTATGCGTGTACATCACCTGTTGGAAAAATGGGATCCTTTTTATGTTTTTTCCTGTTCATCATATCCATTTGACTACAAGGTGGCCAGTGGGTCATATAGGCCCAAAATGCTAAATTATTTGTGACCTGTTGCTAAGCGACCCAGTAAACACATTTTTAAATGCGGATATTAAAGTAGCTTTTTCTGTTTATATTTGTCTAGTTGATGTTGATATCCTTTCTCCATTTCTATTTATTAGCCCCAAAACAGAGTTTTTATGATTTTTTTTACTTCTGTCACACAATCGTGTAAAAGTAGTTGACACACCTTTTTGAAATGTGCTAATCCCTAAATTCTCACACTTCCCCCACCATCATGTTGAGTAATTTGTTAGGGCGCACTGTAACACTTTCAAGGTTCAGCTTTTGTTCCATAGAGAGAGGGGACCCTTTTACCGTACGGTAATACAGTGTGCCAACACTTTGTCCAAGAATGTAGCATCAGCGAGTGAAATGGAGGTGTTATTCCATGTATGGTTATATTTTTCTCCTTTTCGTTCGCGGGGTTTTGGCCGTTGCTAACGTGTGTGTTGCAGTGTACGCACTCACCTACGAGCCTTGTTTGGATCGTTACACGCGGCCTTGGATTGGTTATCTAAATAGCTGTTGTGGTTCACTGTTGCTACCTGATGAGTGCTTGAAATTGGTCTTGCGACGGCACAATGACTTAACGCGCAATTTGAAGAGAAAATAAACATCTGGAACAGTTATATGGTGTGAATGTTTCACCACATGTGGTTCACCAATAACACAAATGCAAATTATGGGTTTAATTTTGTCCCAAACTATATATATACAGGCCCATAATCAAGTGATATAAGGAAAATACTCTTCAACATGCACTTGGTATGCCTAACCAATGACAACTATAGCATCATTTCATTCAGGTGTAATACCGGGAAGTAAGCTGCAAGCACCATAATAGTGCATAGGGGGGGGGGGGGGTTGTCCATAGTCCCAAGATTTGTTTTTCGCGGCGATTTGTCACTCGTGAAAAATATTTTCGAACTCTAATTTTTTCTAAATTAAACAAAAAAACAAACCATCCACACACACACAAAAAATTACTAAAATTTCCTCGCCCATTAATGGAGATATTAGCTTGGGCCCTAGGACCCCCCCCCCCTTCGGCACAACGGGATGTGATTTGTAAATAAAAATTAGCTAACCCTTTGCCAGAAATATTTTTCTGCATTGATGTGTCATATGTATGAAACAAAATTAACTACAATAATTAGAAAAAAATTAAACCCTTTATGTTGCTGAAAAGAAGCGATTCATCATCGAGCGACTGCCGCCCATTCCTACAAACCTATGCAAATCGACTGCCCCACAAACAATACAAGAATGGTACAAAATGGTAATATTGTGTTAATATATGTCAAATTGGTCCTTCTAGAGCATATATGACTCAAAATAATTTGCAATGTGTATGCTGTGAAGCCGGGCGCGTCAGAAACATCATGTTACTTTTTGAGCGATTTTGACGCATTTCGAAAACAATGATTTGCCCCTAATTTCCAGACGATAAACTGGAACTCATTTATATTGCACCTTTGGCCTTGTCTTATGCCCCCTCAAAGGTGTATGAGTTTCATTTTAAAATTCCATCGGGAAAGTGGTTTCCTTGGGGGTCCATGGACCCCCCCCCCCCCCTTAGGCACCAACGTGAGTGAAAACACCTTAGGCACTTAAGTGTTAAAGTAAAACATTATGTTAAAATATTTAGCTGAAGAAAAAAAAGTTCCTGCAAAATCGGGAACTTTTTGCAAGCAAAAACTATTGTAAATTTTGCAAGTGGTCCAGATTAACAAAAGATTCATGCTACAAATTATGCTTATAACACTTCTGTGACAAGTGCAATCAGCCAGAATATTACTGTTCTTACAAGTTTAGCAGAGAAAGCAAATTGTATGTGGTGAACTAATCTAAAAAATCCTTATTATTTGAAGTGGCATTTTTGAAAGGCTTGCATAACCATATCAGGCCCAATGCTCTACAAAAGAGTGATGGTCTTGTACGATGCACCCAACGGGCACAAATCCGCTAAATTCTTGGCTGGGGCTGCTGATGCCCTTGTGGCTTGCCATCCCTGCTCAAGGGAGTGGTGCGGGAGCCCAAGTTCAAATCCCACCAAAACGGGGCAATCATCTTTAGCGTCTCTCTCTCTTCGGACCTTCTCACCCCCCCCTTCCTTCCCTTCCCCCTCGTGAGATAAGCTAGAAACAATAACCGTGTTGAGGTTATTATGTTATGCAACACACAACCATGGTTAAGTGTATTAAACCACCTCGTCCATCTAATCCAAAAGAAGACGCAACAGATAGACAATCGATAGACAGAAAGGTTTTGTTTCTAATATCATAATATTTCAATCATGTGGGACAGCAGTGTTCAATGGTGGCATGCATATAATCCAAAGCATCGTTACGGTCACATCTGATCACAAAATTTATATAAAATTGCAAATCGATTAAGCCCAAATTGGTCAAGCTATGATTTGCAAAATATTGGACGAGATGGTCCGTCGAGCCCAATATTTTAAACTCATAGTGAGACCAATTAATATTGGGAGTAAAACATCCAATTTGTCCATTATCATGTTTTTTGGATCCGATATTTTTCACACCTTTAGACTCAATCAAAACATATAATTCAGTTAAATCGCCCAGCCGTTGGGTAGTAGAAAGCAAAAAGTGTGTAATAAATTGGCCCACAGACAGTGTGTGTTAATAAATGTGTTCTAACATTTTTGGCTCATAAATCAAAGAAACGTTTCATAGGTCTAAAATTTCCGGATAATTGGAAAATTGAACTTTCTTCTGATATCACAACCTAAATGTGGATGAAGTGGGGTTGGGGGAGGTGGTCAATCGGGTCCCCCCTTTACTAAAAAGTTGAGATGTGGATGTCATAGAAACTGTTGTCCTAAGTATAGTTAGTGTGGGCCTACTCTAATTGCTTGCAGATTCCATTTATTTTCTGTCTGTGAAACAACACAGTGGCCCACACATGGGGCACAGTGATATGAACATTTGCTCATAAATTCCCACGAACAGTGAAATTTTTGAATACTTTTGAAGATCCCTAACAAACCCTAACCAAAACAAAGTGCTTATTATCATGAAATGCAACTCTAATATTGCTTTTACTAAAATGTTGCCATTGAAAATGTTTTGTGTTTTGGGCAATGCCTGTCTCCACATTTCTGAAAGTTTAAAGTCAAACCAATATTCTGTTCGGTTTTTGTGTGTGGGGGTTGTTCTCAAAACTTGCTTTTTGCCTCAAATGTTTAGAAATCGACCAAACCAACATCTTGAGGATCATTGATTTGAGGCCTGTAGTTTCTGTGTATACATAATGGATATTTTTTTTTTGTGAATTATAATTTTAAATTCTTGATCGTCTTTGAAAATCTATAATTGCTGCTTCTGCCTCTGCCATCAAACAAATTGCTATGATCACTGGCCATCCAGAAGAGTTCTTGACTCAAGTCAAGCCACTATGGAGTGGTGCATACCAGATTGGGGTTAACTGTCCAGTCGGCCAATTAAATGGGCATCTTTAAATAGCTGCAAATGTTTCTTCTACCTTAATCAGTATTCTACATGAGTTTTAAATAAACTGTAGCGATGTTACCTGCATAATAAACTCAGCAGAAAAACAAGTCTCGTCTGAATACTTTTACGTCACTCAAAGATTTAATTTTTTTAATTATTTAAAAACTGTGTATGCGCACATTTCTTACGCACAAAAAGACAACTTACTTTTGCCCAATAATATACCGTTTTACCATAATGTCCACTTAATGATTCATGCAGAAAAAAAGTTGCATATTTTGTCAGCAAATTCAACATTTCCACAGAAGTGAAAAGTATTTGGCTTTCTGTCATAAAACACATTTATTACTCACCTGTCCATTTCAAACGGTTATCAACTCAGCAAGGAACACGCTTTTCAATGTTCAATCAGGTAAGGTCACCGTCCTTTCAATGACTTTCAAGACCCTCTTGCTGCATACTATTGACCACAGTGCATTATGCGCTCCTCTAAGTTGGCCCAAGCCTGTGCAATATGCGCTGCAAATCCCGCAAAGATTGTTTTCTTTCATTTTTTCCTGTCGCTCATTCTTGATGTCATCCCCCAGGTTCTCAATGGGATTGCAATCAGGGGATCTTGACTGCCATTCCATACGCCTCAATCCTGTTTGTCTTCCAGATAACGGTTGGTGACATGAGCACTATGGACATTCTTGCCTCAGTTATAATGCGAGGTCGACCACCTTCTTTTGGGAAGATCTTTTCAATCCCCCGTCTTCCAAAACTTTCACGCGCTTCACATTTTCCGCATAAGCCTTTTGCCCTTACACTCCTAACTTCTTGCCACTCTCATACAGATCCAATACATACAACAACCTCGCTGATAGGTCAGTAGCTTGCCCCGGTTCAAGTTTTTCAACATTGCGCGGCATCTTTAAACCTAACCATACAAGCACATGCAACATGCAAACACACACAATAAAGAATGACATGACTTGTTGCTTTTTAATCCCCAAATGCCACAGTAAAGGAGAGGTATCTCTACGAGCATCCCTTTTCTTTTCAGTGTGATTAGTACCAACACATGGAACAAGCATAGCAGTATTATTAACCGCTCAAGAATTGTGAATGAATGTTAACCGTACACACTGGGAAATCAAACTTCTAACGTTTTCCGAACAATAGGCAACAAACCTTTCCTTGCATGAATTTCACTAAAATGGATGATTCATGGTAACAACGAATGTTTCGGGGCAAAAGCCAAATGTCATTTTGTGCGTTAAGAATATGCACATCCATAAGTTTTTGAATAATAAAAATAAATTAAAATACTTTTGAGTACATCAAAAGTATCAGACGGGTACTTTCTTTTTTGCTGAGAGTAGTATGGTGGAGTCAAACAAGCACTTGTCAATTTAAATTTTGGAAATATTTATCACCCCGTTGTGAGCCCCATTGTTGTTTCTCTTGACCTACCCACCCGTTTGCAGAACTCGTTCTTTGCCCCCCCGACCCCTACTCACCTGTTTCCGACGAACACTTTTTTGCACCGACCCAACCCCGAAGTTCAACCAGACAAACTACTGACGGACGCATAATTGCATACCGGACCGCCTCACTCATTAAGATACATTGTCTATCCCAGAAATCTCCGCAGGTCCCTAGACTGCACCGAGTCCGGCTAACTATGGGGCTCTCTAAACAACGATGCACCAGACCTGCACAATGTGGTCTTACTACTTCCGAGAATACATATCTGTGTAGACATACGTGCCTTGACTGTATCCACAGGGCAACAGTTTCATTCTTGCTGTTACATACAGCATGACTATTACACATTTAAAGCAATATTAGCACATTTTTTTTTTTGAAGAGCGCCCCCATTTTTCAAAAAATTTTGATATGTTTTAACACGGTTAAATTGGTAACTGGCTATAACTATACCTGTGAATGTTCAAGCTCGATGTCTATGTGGCACAACAAACGAAGGAATTTTGTACTAAAATAATTATTATCGGGATCCCCGTAATAATTCAACGTCTCTGGAACGGCCTTCCAATGTAAATCTGCCGGGAATTAGCGCCATGTACGTGTCTACGCTCATCTATTTAGTTGTTTTAATAGTTAGGTAAATCAAGTTAGAGGTTTTTTCCTCGAGGTGGCACTATTTCATCATGGACGGACATAAACGTAATATTTCCAGCTCTGCCGTTAAGTCCAATCTGGATCCCAATTCTAATTACAAATCGCTTATTAATATGCATTTTTAAGCATTCTCGTTTGCAGTAAAGTTTCTATACAATTGCCAATGAACTACTCTGCAAAAATCTCAAATTTTGAAAATTGGAGGGTGCTTCTTTCTTTCAAAAAAAGGTGCTAATATATTGCTTAAAGAGAACACTTCGTTCGTTCGTTTCTTGCAAGTCCAAAAATCACAGTGAAGATCCGTCTTTAGCCTCGTAGTTTCATCATCCAGGTTAATCATCAGCCTGGGATTCCTCTTGGGGACTTTTTAACCTCATCATCTCTATGATGTGGCTAATAATGGTTTGTGGCTCTCCTCAATCGCAGTTTGGTGAAAATTCTACGCCGATCTTGTTAAGAATTTCTTTTTGTTGGCGAACACGCCATTTCTGATCTGTTTGGTTTGACCCATGCTTCCTATCGATGCCACAGCCTTTGTGCTTTCTAGATGGGCTGTCCAAAAACTGCTTTATTTCAAATAGAGGATAACCATTGTCATACCATCTGTCTTGATCCAGAAGAATCGATAGGGATACTGGTGACTCAGTGTCATGGGGCAAAAAACAAAAATTTACACACTGATCCGTGGATCTTGATCCTCAAAGGGTGTTGGTGGGGGATTGGCTACCAGTTTCATCACATTCTTGGCGAGCTTGATCCTAACAGTCTCATTGGCATCATTCAGAACGACATCAATCTTGTGTGAATGTACCTGTGACGTCCGCATACTGGTGCAGCGTATTCTGCAGTTGAGATATTTCCAAGGCAAACAGTTGATGTATGTAGGTGTCAAAAGATGCACCCCATCCAGCCCCTACGAGCCTTCTGAGGAGGTTAACACGAGACTGCGTCTTGGTCGCGACTGCCTTGGTGTGTTTGTTGAAGGTAAGGCGTCGGTTCATGTGACTCCAAGGTTACTTTGTTTTTGGTCATGTGACTAGTTTTTCCTCCATCTATAGTTGATGTGTATTCTCTTTCTCTTTTTGCAACATCGATTTGCAAGGTGAAACAGAGCTGACAGTCTTTGGGTTTGCGGAAGTTTCAAATTGCCATCGGTGGAAAAATTGGCTTACAGTGATAGATCTTTCCTGCAAAACACTTTTCTAAGGACCAACGAGTCACAGTCATTCCAAGTGCCGTGTCTTCTGCATAGGAGTATTACTGCGAACAATCCCCCACCCCCCCCCCCCCAACCCCCCCCCCCCCCCCCCCCCCCCCCCCCCACCCCCCCCCCCCCCCCCCCCCACCCCCCACCCCCCCCCCCCCACCCCCCCCCACCCCCCCCCCAACCCCCCCCCCATTCCCCCCCCCCCCCCCCCCCCCACCCACACCCCCCCCCACCCCCCCCACCCCCCACCCCCCCATCACCCCCCCCCACACCCCCACACCCCCCCACCCCCCCCCCCCCCCCCCCCCCCCCCCCCCCCCCCCCCCCCCACCCCCCCCCCCCCCACCTCCTCCCCCCCCACCCCCCCCCCCCACACGTTTTTTGGTTTTTTTTTTTTTGGGGGTTGTGTTTTTGTGTTGTTCCCTTTGGCATATCTTAGACGTAGATTTTGAAGAGACTTGATGCCAGGACAGAACCTGTGGGACAAACATTCCGAAGTTTGCGCTTTCTACTGGCGTTTGGCCATTTGATGTCTCCAGAGAAAGAGGCTTTCTTGGATGAGCAGCAATAATGAACTTGACAGCTTGACATAGGAAGATTTTTGAGTAGCTTGATGTATAATGACCTCGATGCCAGACTGTATCGTCCGCAGCAGTTTAGTCTATAAGACTGCTCCAAACTGCTGCTTCTTCGGAGGCTGTTGGTTCGATGTCATTACTAGTCTTGCTATCTTATCAGTTGTTGATTTACCTCTTCAAAAGCCAGCTTGGTGCGGGGTTAGATTTGCCTCGACGTATCATTGATCTCGATTATCAGACTCTCAATCGCTTATAGATGTGAGATAGTAGCGAGAAGGGTCTGTAACTCTTGGGTTCATTTGCTTGTTTCTTGGCTTAAGGATTGCAATGACCTTTGAAGTCCTCCACCCGGAGGGAATAGTTGACGTTTCCCATGCAGTAGAAAGGAAGAGTTTGAGCCATCGCTGGCTTCCGGGTGCATATTCTTCAAGATCTGTATGGCTGTTGTCATTGCCATGAGCTTCCCATTCTTGAGAACTTTAATTACTTCGTTGATCTCATCATAGGGAATGTTGGACATGGGGCTTGATGACGGTGGCGAGGTTTGTAGAAGCTGTTAATCTCTGCATAACAGCACGAAGTGGGCTTTTGCCTGAGGAGTGTGGTCCTTGCCACTTTCCTTGTTACAGTCTGACGCTATGGAGTTTTGCAGAGACACGACACTGCTTAGCTGGACTTAACGCCCGGAGAGCTGTTGATGTGTTCCAGGCCTTGCCGGCTTGAGTGTAAGTTGATATTGGATTATCTCCCCTCCTCCCATCTGGTGCTCTCTTTTGGCCAGCAATCCAGTAGCTGGTTGCCCCTTGCTATTCTCTCAGTATAGCAGTTGGATTACAAAACCTTTGTCTAACTCGTCGCATTCCTTGTCCAACAGGGGGTGTAAGGATCCTTCTGGCCTCTTCGAATTGAATGTTTAGCTGCTTGTGGAGCATGGAGCGAATCAGAAATGCATCGTTATGTAGAGGAAGCCGGGTCTGTAGCGGGGGGGTGGATTGACAGTTCGCTGGTTGAGTTATTTGAACTTGGACCAGTTGGCTTTCCTCCTGAAATTCCATCTCTTCTGTAGAGGGCTGGAGATCGTGACCTTGCTGTCACTGGTGACCAGGATAGGGCAAGGACCTGATCTATGAAATCTAGGGAGGACCGTCTGGAGCAGCGTGATCGTCATGTCGCTGGTTGACTGTTGACAAGACGGGACAGGTCCATGTCCCATTACTGCTTGAATAGAAGTAGGTGGATCCTTACTTATCCACCAGCAGTTTGAGGTCTTGGGCTTCAATCCATTCAGAGCTGCTTTGTCCATTCTTGTAGTGTGGAGATCCCCAGCTGTATTTCTACAGTTGAAATCTCCGCAACGAAGGCGCTCTCCGCTAACTATTGGAAGGGAGTTAATCGCCTCAGTTGGTGGTGGCTTATAGATGTTGGTGAAGTGGTTTCCCATAGCTTCAAATGTTATCCACTGAAATCGGCGAATTCATTGAAGATTGCAAGGTTGATCTCACTTGTATGCCTTTCTTCACATAGCAGCGATCCCATGCTTTTTGTGCGGAATGAAGCAATAAGGTCAAAACCTTCGATTTGGCTCTTCTCTTCGATTCCGCAGATAGGGGTTTCTTTTCTTGGAGGAGGATATATTCACTCCGTTCTTTTCTCCCTGGAGCAGCTGTAGCTGATGTCACGCTATCATGGGTGAACCTCAAACGTTCTGCTGCAGGATACAAACTTTGGTGCTTGCCATAGGAAAGTTCCTCTGTAGTAGCTCAGCCGCCTAGAATTGAGGGTTGGGTCTTCAAGATGTTTCACTGTGGTGTTTTCAAAACACGATGTTAAGCGACCCTGGTACATTGAACAATAGGTGGCCTCTAGATTTTCAAAATTGATATTTTTGGCATGGTTATAAGCTTTAATATACAGTACCCTCACCTGAAATACCAAATCAGCACAACCTCATGGGTAAACGAATGATTTTTATATTAATTCACTAGGCGTCATTATTTCAGCAGACTACGTGGAAATGGCGTGTAATACAAAAAAACACATGCCATAGTTGATTCTTATGGCATGCACCTTGTTTGACCGGTCTGTGACCTTTGTGGTTTTAATATCAATGAGTACGAGTCTATGATATTCATGTAATAGACACATTTATTGATTAAAGTTACAGCAAACTTAAAAGTTAGCCTACAAATTACCTAGATGTCTTTTCCGAGATTTAAAGTCACCTATATTTTCTGTGATAGCTAGTGATTTCATATATATTAGACTCCCAATAGATTCCCTGCCTTTTATTTGGCTGCAGAAACAACTTAAATGTAAACAAAATTTGATTTTGATATGGTTATATTTCAATAGAAAATAAAGATTGAATTTGCTCCTATACGAAATTAGAAATTTCACAATCCTTTCAGAAGGGGGATATTTTTGATATAAAGCATTAGACCATTGCAAAAATCAGAATTTTCATATTTTTTCGGGACACCTGTGTAAATTTATTTTTATTCTTCCAATGGCCTAGACTATCCTTTGCGAACAAATTGAAATTTCATATTTTCTGAAAATGTGCCAGTGCCGCTTTAAAGGTGTGTGTTCCGATCGTCTTTGGGACCCCCCTGATTTACCCGGAAGTAGTATCAATTTTGATATCAGATGAAAGGCCATATTTTTCTCATTCTCGTCCTGAAATTTGAGCCCTCAATCCATTTCATTCCCAAGATATAAACAAAAAACCGCCGTTTTAGTGGTTAACCACCAATATTAGCACAGTATTGAATAGGGCTTTGCAACATGCATTATTGCGTCTACCGTCAAAACCGCAAGTTTGTTTCCCACGGTACTTGATGGGGTGTATGTGTAAGTGCCAGCCTCTCACGTAGAGAACACGATACACATAAATCGGAACAAGCACCTTAAAAAACAAATGTAACAAGTGTATAATGCAGCATGTAACAAAAATGCAATTTAAGCGTGACACTGTGTGATGCAGTATAAACCGCGCTAGAAGCGATTTCCTTTTGCGCGCCGCCTATGCGGTGCAGAAACAAGATACGGCCTTGTGGACACATGAACCACAGAAGTACAGCATTGATCCGCATTAAAGGTGCAACAAGAGATTTCACATATCAGGTGTCCCAAAAATATTGAAAATTATGATTTTTGCATATTTGGTATATAAGGTTTCCATCAAAAATACTGTACCTGAAGGGACTAAGCTGAGAAATATTTCTTTGGTACAAAAAATTTCTAATTTTGTATAGGAGCAAATATTAAATTTAACCTATGTTTTATATTGAAATATAAAGCAACTTTTGTTTTCACTTTCAAGGCATTTCTGTAGCCAAATACATGGTAACAATTATATTTGAGGGTCTAATCTATATGAAATAACTACAAATGACACAATATATAGATGACTCAAATCTCTTGTTGCACCTTTAATGCGGATCTGGTGCCTCGTGTAGAGAGCTCTGGTATCATTTTTGTAATATTTTCAATAGCAAACAAGGCTATATAAGGCTATAGACCATGTGACCTTTGTTATACATATATATGTTTTCAATGGTTTCTAGACCAGTTTTTCATGCTGAATCTGAATCTGATGGATGCCAGACCAAAAACCTTGAGCATTTTCGAAAAACGCAAAAAATCAAAATGGCTACCAAAACACTAAGAACCCATATGTTAATTACTCAAACACCCATTGTGATCAATTAAAATATGATTCATTAACCACCTAATTAAGAGATTCAATATGGCGGCCAATACAACAAAGCATTTGATATATATCTACTTTGAATGCTAATTTGGTATATATACCAATGCTTTATTAAACAATTATGTTAATTGAAACCATTGTGAATAGCTTTCAACAATCTGATAAATATTCAAATCAATAAACCATTCAAGATGGCTCCAAAATTCATTACTACATATAGCCAAGAGCTGCCATGTTTGTGTATATCAATATAATGATTCAGAGCAATTTAAACATCATAAAATAAACAAAGTTATTAATATGTACTAAGTAGTTTAAATTTCAAAGTTATTAATATCTGCAAGATGCCAACCCAAGATAGGCGTTCAATATGGCTGCAAATGTCAATCAGTAAAGGTCAGTAATTCATTCACCCTGTAGGCTAAGGATATATATTTTGTGAGTGGTTTTTTTGTTGGATTATCACTTCCAAAAATCTCAGTAAGGCGGTCTTAAGTGTCATTGAGTCGTTATTCATCAAATATCCCATTATGGATGCCAATGGACGCCCAAAACCTACCAAAACAAAGAAACATATTTCTAGACTATTAGTGATCATACTTTTTGCCACTTAGTAAGTGCCCTTTCCAGCCATATTAGCTAACCATCTTACATGTATCGATTCCTCCGATAACCTAATGATGTGTACATTGATCTGATTGACTTACAGGGATATACAAACATTACAGTACTAGGTTAGACACAGCTATCAGTTATAGCCATCTTAGAGCATCCCCCGAAGCCATCTTGGATCCTAAAAGAAGGAATTTATAATGGCATTTTAAAAAAAAATATTTCTTATGGTTCTAATTACTTTCTTGACTGTCAAAACACCATGATGGATACCAAATTACCAACCTGCAGTCAAAAGTAGATCACGATCAGGCACTTTATTGTATAGACTGCCATATTGAATTAATTGATTACGTGGTTACAAAATCATATTAATTGGTCACAATGGATGTTTTAATGAGACAGGCTGAAAAATTACAAATTTTGAGTGAACAAGAGATGAATGTTTTGTGTTTTGGTGGCCATTTTGATTTTTTGCGTTTCTACAAAAATGCTCAAGGTTGCTCGTCTGGCATCCATCGGATTCAGATTATATATCTAATCAAACAAGGTTGCTATTAGTTATCAATGAATCTGTATCCTGGACTATATATACATGACATGCCTCGGAAATCTGAACCATTCAAAAATAATTTTAACCTGACCCGAGCTGACCTGGAATATACCCCGACCCGTTCTGACCTGGAATATAACCCGACGCAACCCAACCCAACTTGCATTATTACAATCCAACCCATCACAGCCCGAAAAAGTTTACCCCGACCCGCATCGACCTGAAAATATTGTGAAAAATGTGTCCCGATCAGGTTTTGGTCTGGTCAGGGTTGGTCAAGGACAATTCTGGGGAATCGGAGTACCCCGCAGATCTCTACACCACAATGATCAACTATTGGCCCTCATATTTATTGGAATTACCAAAATACAAATGTATTCATTTGTTTAAAATGGATTTCTAAAGATTGACAGTTTGACGGTTGACAATATTCTGCAGAAAAGAAAATCAAGTAGAGCTCTGTTGTCACAAAATAGCATTAAAACAAGATACTTGACACACGGGCATAATATTGGTTTATCTATTAAAAATGCATATTTATTACAACTGGCACTTGGGTAATTAACAACACTGGTCAGAATACAGGTATAACATGTTGTGTATGTACATGCACGTCTTGATCCAGAAGTTACTGCTATAACCAATTACGGCTTGACACTAAATTGTCCACATGTTTAATGTACATTTGTTCATTTGTTTACTGATTAATAAACCAAATGCAAAAAAAAAAAAAAAAAAATCCACACACACACACAGCAAGAACAAGGTCACAAAGTTAAATTAGATAATTAGTGCTGGTCCCTAGGCCCACCCACCAACCCTGTCCACCAATGGGAGTGCATTTACATATCATGTAATTAAACAAACCAGAGCATCAATGATGCAGTAGCCTATAATATGATGCCATTCAAAGACAACAACAACAACATCCTTTAAAGTACCTTTATATATTATTTATATATTAAACCTCTTTGAATATTCCATCATACGTACTTCAGTAACTAGAATTTCGCGGTTCTCGGCTTTCGCGATTTGCGGTGGGGGTGGTTAGGTTCCGTACGGAACCTTATCAGACGTGACCTGTGGTGTCAGTAAACTTTTGTCACCTACCTAGGGACCCTGTTTAACTGCCCCAAGGCCCCTTTGCAACTAAGTCCACTTTATTGACCTCACCCAGAGTCCAAGGTCTTAACTGCCACATTGTCCCTCCTCAATTACACAAGATCCCCTTTTCATCTGTCTCAGAGCCCCTTCCCAGCTGCCACCGATCCTTCTCAAGTAACTAAGATTCTCCTCATATAACACAGGTGCACGTGCCCTTTCCCAACTAACACAGGGCATGGTGACTTCCGCACTACCTCCACATTCCATATACACAAAATACGCAAAAGTTCCCTTTTCCATCTAAATATGGCCAATTCCCAAATACTCATGGGTCTCTTTCCAGACAACATGATCTTTTCTGAACTAACCCAGATTTCCATTCCCAATTACCCCAGGTCCACTTCCCCAACTATCCCATGGTTCTCTTCCC
>JAMKCH010005148.1:0-72023 GCA_023653785.1 Ophioderma brevispina
GAAAGAGAGCCACATAAAAAAAAAATCCTATCAAAATTAACTTGATATGATTTTTTTTTTTCATTCGATTTGATCTATACCAGCTTCATTACTCTCGCTGGAGAACAGCAAAGGTTCAAGAGAACCTGCTTCACTTTCTTAAATGAATTACTAGTCATCCTCAAAGTCTCTATAGGAGCCAACCCTTTTCCAAATGTATGATAGATACCACTAGTCCACTACTTAGAGCTAAATTTACAAATGGGGCTTTTTCCAAGCTTTCCCTTCCTCTAATTATCAGGCTTGATAAGACAAAGTTTCCTTGAAGCAGTACATGTACCGCTTTTGAGTAAGCAGATACGATTATGCTTGTTTTAAGAGTCTTAGTCCACCAAACCTCCGATTCAACTTTCGTAGCGAGCGTACAATTTTTCGATTTCTTCAGCTCAAGCTTTTCGATTTCATCCGAAGTGAAGTTTTTTTTTCGAGCAAATCTTGCTCTGACGCAGAAACAACAAGCTTTTAATCATCAGTTTTTTCTTGCTTTCCTTTTGTCATTATCAACCTCCAGATTTTGCTTTGCACACTTCCACAAACTCTGGTGTCAGCGCCTTCTGAGCTTCTTCTTCGATAATTTTATCCATGTCTGTCATCTCTTTATTACTACAAACATTTGTGACCTTCGAGGGGGATGCAAAATAGTAATCAATTTCGA
Organism: Ophioderma brevispina; assembly: GCA_023653785.1. Classification (NCBI taxonomy): domain Eukaryota; kingdom Metazoa; phylum Echinodermata; class Ophiuroidea; order Amphilepidida; family Ophiodermatidae; genus Ophioderma; species Ophioderma brevispina. Next base: position 695 of record JAMKCH010005148.1, read on the forward strand.
ATACTGGCGTTTTGTCCCAATTTTTATTCAATTCAGTCTGTCCTTTCGGGAAGATGAACCAACGTGTTCTCTTGCATAATAACTCAAAATCACATGTTCATTTTTTGCAACAAAAAGTAGCCAACATTGACCTCCTCTCGGAGGTTTTTTGGAACAGCGACGTAGGGCTGAGACAAAATCCACAGAGAACAATTCTCATGACGTCCGTAACATGCTAACTGTATCCAGTCTCGCTCTGTCTCGGGTTTAAGCGCACGTGGTAAAAGAAAATGCTAAACTAAAAAACTCGAGGACTTTTTACCAACCCCATTACTGGACCGCCCCTGCCAACTACTTGTCCACAAACGAGAACGTGAATTGCACATGGCTCCTGGAATTACACTAGGTCAGGGATACCCGCCGAGACTGTACGATTCTGTAGGGAAGCTTCTAATAAATTTGCCTGAAATTCATCTCCAGGACCACTCTCCTGACATATGCTCCGGAGCATATGGTCCTGGACCCGCTGGTCCTGGAGCATATGGTCCTGGAGCATAAATAATCTGGAATATTTCTAAGATTGCTAATCAAATATGCTCCAGGCGCATATTTGAATACTCAAATGGTCCCGGAGCATATGTCAAATATGCTCCTGGAGCATTATTGACTTAGAATAGTTCTCCACTGCTCTCATGAGCATATTTGCCATATGCTCCTTGACCATTTGCGTATTCAATATGCTCCTGGAGCATATTTGACTTAAAGTATTTTCCAGATTATTTTGCTCCAGACCATATGCTCCATGACCAGCTGCTCCAGGACCTTATGCTCTAGGGCATATGTCCGGGAGCATCTGTCCTGGAGCATAATTTCGGGCAATCTCTCAGAAGCGTATGGAAACTGTCTCCCGCAGTATCGATTCACAAGTAACGTGACCGTATTACCTTGCGCACATCTCGGTTACTTTTGAATGGGCCTAATTCCGGGACCACAGATACTAACTCAACAGGTGTTATCAATGGCACGCGACTTATATGTCCTCATTTTATCTGATTACGCGACCGCAGCTATTGAATAGCTCCTTTTAAGTGTTGACAGTGCATGAATTATGCAGAGTACAGTTGCAGTGTTTTCACTTTCGTGCTTTGTGTAAATTTATGCTCTCTCAGATTTATGTGTACATCATTGTTTCTAGGGCCTATCAGAGTGCCCAAGTATGGAAATAAGCATAACAATAAAATAAAAAGACGGGGAAGGAGGAAGCTGAGAAATCATAATGTCCTTGTGATTTCTTCCTCGTTTTTTTTATTTGTTTTATTTGTTGGTTGGTATTTCTTATTGAGATGGGCATCATTCTTGAAATTAAAATAATGCCTGCGCCTACTGCATACACTTCAGGTGCCACACAGCACCAGCTCTCCATTTACCAAAGCCCAGTGGTGACCATCTTAACTAAAAACATGAATTTTTCCCAGCGCCAGTGACTTACCCGGGGGGGGGGGATGGGGTGCCGCTGCCCCCCTCCCCCCCCATGGGGAATCTACATAGGCCATATACTATACTAAAAAAATTAATATATGCGTGCCCCCTGAAAATACATGTGCCCCCTTTGCCCCCTGCAAAAAAAGCTGGTTCGCCACTGCCCCAACGCTTCACAGCTGCTGACAAATTTTCCTCACTCATCGCAATTTCAATATTAGCAGCTAAGCGTGTCCATCCAACTGAACCCGTAAGTCATCCTTGTGAACTGGTAATTAAAAATTGTATTTCAAATGGGTGCTAGTAACTGTAGACTTTGCTAAAAATATTAATGAGTCAAGGTCAAGCCACTTAATACCCCGATTTTTCTTCTTTGATTTCTCCATGCCATTTCTTCCCGATCGATTATGTGGCCATGATGGTTCTATTCGTTTTGCTTTATTCTGTGATTTCTTTTAATTTTAAAAAACATTTTAAAATAACAAACTTGAACTCATACCCAAATAACAAATTATTCCCCAGCATTTTCAGCGAATAAAGCTCCTTCTTAAAATGAACTTTCGACTCCAATCATAAACAACGTCTCACCTTTTGGGTGGTGAGCTGGTGGTGAATATGTTCACACGTTCAAAAAGGGGCGTTTTAAGGTCAGCTCATGTCATGTAATGTACAAGTACAACTCAACTGAACTGTGTCCTTGGTGGATGAGTACATTATTGAACGCATAATGAGTCTCACCAGATACCACAAAGGGAGACGAAGACGGTCCAATTCCTGATTTTTTTCGATTAAAGGTTACGGATTTGGAGAAAATAGGAATTTCCAAAAGTACTCCCAGGTTAGATCCACTTTAACGGAAAAATATGTGCACGGATTTCTTTCCAAAAGGTTAGCACTTTCGAAGTCCCCCCAAGAATCCTGTGTATGGACCTACTTCCCCTTTTTCTTCGCCTTGTTTTCTTAAATCCTTCCTATAACCCTCCTTTCCAAGAGGTCAAAAAAAAAAGCCCCGCAAAAAAAAGGATTAATAGGCTTGGACAGCCCGCTGCGCCCGGCAAAAGTCGTCGCGTCGGGGGAAATTCTCCCCCTCACCCTACAGTGGTGTCGGCCAATGCCCAGCTCGAAACCGTAACTCCATATATAAGGGTAATTTTACCAGAAAAATTCTAGGGCCCAGGTCAGTAGTTTACGCAAATTGACCTTTAGATGACCTTGACACCTTTTGGGTACTCTAAACCATGTGATAACAAACGTCAGACTGTCCTCCCCTACCTCATGCTAAAATATTAGACCCATTACCGCGGGCACTTCCATGTGAAGCGACGCGAACGTAAGGCTGTTTGATCCCATTTTTCAGCATCGGTGTCACCAAAACACCCATATTTTTTTAAGTCACCAAAAACCCCATATTTTGTGAAACTTTTCCACTATCACCCAAAGACCCCTATTTTTGGTGGAAAATAAATCGCACACAAAGACCATTTTGGGAAAATATTGCAGTTTTGTACACTGGGAAACCGGACTATTTTTGGTGGTAATGTTGTGTGGTGTGATGGTGTCATTTTCCTAAGTAATCAAGACCCTCATTTTTGCAGTCCTCTGTCACCGAATGCCCTTTGGGTGTTTGGAAGAACAGAGCCTAAACACCATATTCCATTTCATAGGTGAGAGCCCCCCCCCCCCCACGGTATTGCCATATGTCAAAGTATATATACCGAAATGCATAGCGGACAGACAGAGAGATCTGTTTTCGTAGTATATAGATATCTGAGGAGTTTCGATACGAGCAATGAAAAAATTGTTTTCACCAAGCTTCATTTAAGATGCATGAGGCGCAGTTATGAAATGCAAGAAAATTAGAATAGGATATTATTCAATAGTGACATACAGTCTTGATGACAAACTATCACATAAAAATGATTTTGTACCGGTATAGTAATATGAGCATTTATATTTTTAATTGTTTGTTTCTTACGGCAAGGGTTTCCGGATATTAATTTGATTGATAATAATAATAATAATAATAACACTACTAGTACTATATAGTTGATTTAGAGTTGCAATAAAAAGATCATCATAAAAGTTCAACTAAATCATGAAACGAGAACTGAGAGGCAAACACCTGCCTGGCAAACCACATGCGGTGTACGCGTGCGACAACCCCAGGTGGTTGTCAACAGCCGATCAGTTTCCAGGGCCCGTTTTAAATCTGCGCAAAAAATAAGCAGTCACATGATGGTCTGGCAGGTGTCTCTTACGCACATACGGCACGTCGAGAGACAGTGCGAGGTTATACTATTAGCCGGCAGCGGGAAGCCTGATTTGGCATGAGATCAAAATCTTGTAAAGTATTTTTTCAGATTGATATATATTCTGAAAGGGTATACCAATGGAACCAAGGTGGGTGTAAAATTGCAAACTCTCTTGGGCAATTGGAGAATCCAAGATGGCCGCCATTGGGCTGTTAAAAACTCAAAAATTGCATTTTACACAGAAAAGGCATTACTCAAATGCAGTGTTTTGTGCTAATTGTGTATGTTTTGGGTAGGAAAACTTTAAAATGCCATGTATATTTAGAGTCATGCGTGACTAATAGTGAAATCCAAATGGCCCGACATTTAAGTAGAAAATTACAAACAAGATTTTCATTGAGAGGCAACAAAAATCAAGTACTAAAATGCACAGCGATTGTTATTTCCCTTGCCATAATATGATTTGGAAAGATAAAAATTACTAAATTTTAACGTCACATGGCTAATAAAAGATATTCAAGATGGCCGCCGCTGAATGTTTTTAAAGGCGCTGATGTTCGTAAAATAATTTACCTCCAATCAATGATAAATGCAGGCAAGAGCATTCTACACATTACTCGTAGGGGGTGTATTTTAAGACACTCGACACTATAGCCCTACGGTCTGTTCAATTAACTTAGAGTTGGTTTTTATTATTATTTCAAAAAATACCCACGTTCGGATTAAATCACGAAAAGAAAGTTGTTGGGTATCTTTGGACATAAGGCGTGTTTTACTATTACATAAAGGAATGGGTCAATTTAACCTTCAAATCTATTGAAATATGGGTATTTCACCCTCATTTGAAAAGGAGCGAATAAATGTTTGGTACCATTAGTAATTACGTTTGGTGGAAGGTTCCATTGACTCCACTTAGTAGGTAGTAAGTAAATAGTTGTCGTCGGAGGATATTCACGATCAATATTGTCTGCCAATGCCAACTTGTTCACCAAGATAAATCCGAACCGTTGTATTTGCACTGACTTTTTGACATACCAAAACGAGATGATTATTGAATGAGTCGAACGCATTACACTGAATGAGGCTTTTAACGGAGAGCTGTATGATCTTTTGTTCATACCAAATGAATTAAAAAGACAGTACCTTGTAAAAAGCTCGGTATTTTTCAACGATTTCATTAGACCCAGCATGAATGCCACGCGCCAAACACCTGAAATCAAGGGGCAAGGTCAATGAATTCAATAATGTACCGTATAAACATACTTTTGAAAGCGCCCCTAATAGTGTTGCCGGCCACGAGGGGTTGTCATTTTTGGCATATGGGTACCATATAGAGATGGCAAAACGAGAGTTTACTACAACTTGTAGAAACTACTCAACTTAAATAATTTTGCAGAGTAGACTTCAACTAGTTAGCTTAAGCCTGCTATTTGCCAATAAACAAAATGGCCGACATTCAAGTTGCTCAATAACTGGTTTCAGCCATACGTGTCTTCGTAGAATGGATAAATTTTGGTGAAAAAAAAAAAAATGTTAAAATGAGACGTTTGTAATGGGATTAACCACAAGAAGTCAAATATATACATCTAATTAAACCTAATTGCATTAATCCAAAATGGCGACATTGTCGTAAATTTTGAGAAAGATAATTTGGACTTCAACACCCCCCTTTCAAGGTATATATGGATGAACTTTACAATACTCTAAAGTTTATAATTCACATATGCTCAAATATAACTATAACATGTATGTATTGAATGACTTCATGGTGACAACTAGAAGTAAATTTGAATAAACAAAATGGGCCGCCATTGAAATTGCGCCATAACTAGTTTCGGTATATCCGACTCGTTGTTGACGAAATATTTTAGGCTCAAAACTGATCTTAAAACTGAGGTGTGTGATTAAAAAACAATCAAAAGAATTTCATGGCATCTATTTAATGAAACATATTTGCAATATCTAAATTACATGCCATTGTACAACATTTCAGCACTTTTGTTGCTTTTACAATGGTGGCCAGTTGTCATATCATGGCGTTTATTTAATTTGCACTTGGAAATATATGTCTAATCCCACGACTTTTTAAAACCACCCGGAAAAAAATCATAGAGGGGACCCTTGACTTGGGTTTATGGGAAATGGATCCTAGATATGACAATAAAGAATACTACTACCTCCCATTATATAGTTTTTAAACCACTTATTTTGATACAGGAATATCTGATTATCCATTCTTGCACTATATAATGTGGTTTCAGTAGTTATTTCACTATTTTATGCACATTTTGCCCCATGAATTACCATTTTGCCAGTCATTTGCAATATCGCTATAAATCTGTACTAGTAACAATACATAATCATACCGCATTCATACATACTAGTGACCAACTCACAAAGTTCTCATTAAAAGTATTTGCCACTCTAGTCCTCTTGACGACTACGCCACCATATTAGCTGTTTGGTAACTGCAAAACAGGATGTTCTTTGTTTAGCTTGGAGCGAAGAAAAGTCGATTGCGTAGGCTTAAGAATGGTCTACCACAAAGGAGTGTGCTCGCCCTCTCCTGTTCAACATCTATACTAACGACCACCTAGGAGTTGGCAAGGAACCTGTCGTTTATCTATGCAGGACGATCTTGGAATTATGCGTACAAGATGGCAGGACTTCACACTGGTTGGAAGGAGACTCTCCAAAGATTTGGATGAACTCCTAATTTCCTACGAGGAGGAAACCACCTACGTGCAATTTCATCCAAGACACAGATGTATGCTTTCCATCTACTAAAAGTGGAGCCAACGTCAGCTTAAAGTTACCGGGTCTGGAAACCCACTGGAGCACTGAGATAACCCTCTCTACCTAGGAGTTGGGACCGCCACTCTTCTTATAAAGACCCACATCAAGAAGACGAAGAGTATAACTGATGCTCATGCCAATAAAACATCAACGGGAGACGTTAATACACACCTAGCAGATTGTTCCAACAGTAGGGAGGAGCATGAAGAGCGTAGCTGCAAGTATCAATGTGAAGCACCCGATGTCCGACAGAGACATGCTGCCAACCCCCGCCTTAAATCCAGACAGAGCTTCTTGAGCAACGTCCTCCAACCCTTGAATCGGTCTCTAAGCAGTTTAAGGGAGTATAACATCGACTGTATTGAACCTGGTGAGAGAATCTTCCACTGGAGGGACTCCCGCATGGGCTGGAATGGCGATGCTCAAAAGATTGAGAACCAGAATTGGCCGATCACCAGGGGGTTCCTCATGTAGGAAGTGCAGGCTACATGGAAGCAGATAAGGACAATACTGATGCTTGCTAGAACAGCACCACAGACAATTGGAAGCATCTCTTGGTCTGCCCATTGTGGGAGCAACAATGGCTGTATGGGAAAGAAAGAGCAACCCATGGCAAGAAACTTGACCTCAGAATTAAATGCCTCGCCGGTATCATAAGATGTCTCGTCCAAACACCCAACGGAGAACGTATACATTTTAGCAAGGGAAGTGCCCCATCAGACATTCTCTGTCATAGTGTAGGTCGAGCGGCAAGAGCAGAGCTGTCCGTTATCTATTGAAGCACCCTATGTTGGACAGAGACAAGCTGCCACCCACTTACATTCCAAAGAGAGAGTTTCTTAAGCATAAGTTACAACCTCTTGTAGCAGTCGCTAAGGAGCTTTCTTAAGGAGAGTTGCATGTGAAGAAAAGAATGGCTATAACCAAGCACTATCTATTGTTATTGAACGTGATGAGCATCTCTTTCCACCTGCGAGCTGATCCAAAGGGAGGAAGTGCGGTTGTTTCACACCGATGGATAACTAGAATCAGCACACAGATCTACGGGTCTTTTGCAGAAGAAGTGGGCTACCTGGAAGCATTCCAGGACACACTACCCGATGGTGTGGCACAGAACCACAGGACCATGGAACATTCTCTGCATGAAGCGGCGACAGTCTCAATGGAGGAAGCTGGAAAAGTTGTTAGGTCGTTGATGGGGGATCTAGTTCACTACATGTGAATTTTTGAAGTTGTAAACATGGGACTTGAGGGAGCTTTTTTCAGAAACAGTGCCTTGGCAGCAAATGCATGACAGAGTCACATCACATTGTAATGTATTGAATGCATGCCTTTGATGTACCTTGTTTAGTTTTGAGGTCCACACGTCATAACAGATTGCAGCTAATGTCATTTTTGAAGGCAGGATGAGGATAGTTCAACCTGTTCAAATTGGGTGCAGTATGGTGGGCAGAAAAGGGGTTATTCCTCGTTTGTGTCGGTATCTCTTGCGAGCTTTTTTTAGAGCTGGACTTCCCCTCGGATGGCCACAATGCTACAAATCTATACAAGTGACATCTATCTCTCTCGCCCCCCCCCTCTCGCTCTCTCTCTCTCAGTTAGTTGCCTACTGGCCTGTCGAACTTCTTTGGCAAACTGTCAAAGAGTCGTTGTTAGCATGTAGCGAGGTCACCGCATCAAAGATGAGAACAACTTGAGGTACGAATTGTTTAGAGCAACGAAAGCCAAAATGGAATCTGGCCTGCTTCCTCCACGTGAGGACTGCCTATTACACTTCATGCAGATGGGGCAAAAGTATTTTGGTGCAGTAGAAGCCTCTCCCAACACTTAAAGCCCAATGGTCATGGTAGGATTGTACGTCCTGATGGGGTATTGATCATCAAGATGGATTGAAATGAATGGGCAAAACCTGCTGCAGACGTGTTTTAGAGTTCTTACCCTGCAAATAAATGCCCCAGAGTGTGCAATTGCCCAAAACTGTGTATGTATGGCTAAGGGATCGTCTGTACAGAGTTTGTGGCAAGGTATCGACAGTGAAAACATGAAAGTGAGGTCATTACATTGGAAAGTTCTGGTGATTATGGGGACGAGGAAGGGGAAGAGATTAAAAGAGGCCAAAATACAGAGGACTAGAGTGCCAAATACTTGTAATGAGAACTTTGTGAATTGGTAAATAGTTATGTAGAATGCGTTGGTAAAATAAATGTTATTTATGCCAAAGAATACGGCTATATCTCTACTGATTGAAATAACACTGAAACACATTGTAGTAAAAGGTTGGGATCCTCAAGTATTCTATATGCAAATAGGTGCTTTAAAAAAAAAAACTATGTATTATAGAACAATTTATCCGAGTGGTTATACTTTAACACTAAAACGCCCAGGATTCAGAGTGACTACAATTCAAAAAGCAACGCAAGTACAATGCTAATTGGCAACATGGAGACCATTGGGATATGCAAATTAGATTATTAAAAGGATGGCTTTGAATTCATTTTTGGTTGTGTTTATAAACATCTATTTTAGCCGTTTTGTGGGAGTTGTACCTAAAATATTTGTTCTATGAGTCAGGATATGGCCGCAACTAGGTAAGGCGCAATTCCAATGGCAGCCCCAATTTGTTTTTGCAAAGTTAGTGCAGGAGTTCAGAGTGTTCCCATTGAAGTCTTGCATACACACATGATTATAATAATAGGCAATAGTGATTTGGCAACTTAAGTGTAAGAGTTCAGCAATGTTGATACCCCTTTGGGACCAATGACGGTTAAAGTCAAAATTGTGTTCAAAAATTTACGAAAATGACTGCACCATTTGGATTTAGCAAATTAGGTTTAAAAAATTAATGGATTTGAGTTCTGGTGGTTGTCCCATTATCAAACACCTTGTGGTAGCATATTTTCATAAAAGAATATCTTCTACAAGACAGGATATGGCCGGAATAATTATGACGAAATCGAATGGCGGCCCATTTTCTGTATGCAAATAGCCTGTTGGTGTCAAATTCGAAAGTCTTGTATAATAGATGTTTATAGTTATATTAGTACAAGAGTGTAATTGCAAACTAAAAGTGCTTGTTCATCCATGTGATACTCTTGAACATTTGACTGTTAAAGTCAAAGTAGAGCTCAAAATTTATGAAAATGGCGGCATTTTGGATTTATACAGATTAGGTTTTAATTAAAAGTATGGTTTAGTTCTGTGGTTGTCCATTGTCAACACTCGTGTTAGCATTTATTCCACTAAAGAATTCATTCTAAAAGACAACATATGGCTAATAAAACTAGGATGAAGAATTCAATGGCGGCCATTTGTATGTGGATTTCAATATAATATTACTAAAAAAAATAAAAAAAATAACAAAATTATTTATTTATTAGATTGATTTGTTTCTGAGTAAGTGATACCACACACTCGCTTTGCCCAATCTGATGGTACCGACCAACGTATCTGTCCAAGGAATATAATCATGAATGGGTCTGCCATCAAAGTTTCAGAGTCAAAAGTAAATATTCACCTGTTGGACCAGCGTTCATGGTCGTTTTCAATAAAAATCAGTTGTAAATTGAATAAAATCCAAAAGGAAGAAATAATTTTCCAGTGTAACCAATGGGCTTGTTGGGCCACTGATGTTGAATAAACAAACTTTTCTTTCGTGATTTATTTCGAAAAGGTATATTTTTTAAATAATCAATTAAAACCGGACATCTAAGTAATTGAACGGACAATACGTACGGTAACTCAAGTAGTTGTCAAATTTGATACACCAACAAGATCAATGGCACACCTATACTTGACATTATTAGGCCATTAAGAGTTTCTCACTCTTGTCCGTTTTCTTATTCCGCTTGGTTTTACTTGTTTTGTGTTATCATTTCGGACATTCCGCTTCGCCAATGGACAGGAAACAAAAGATGGAACAAGAATGTGCAGAGGACACCATCCACACTTGGGTGATCCACATGGTGACTCACCTCCACATGAGCACTTTATCAACTTCAATAATTCATAGAAATAAGGGCACATAATTGGCACTTGAATGGCAACAGGAACTGGCCTTTCGTTCCAGCCATGCCGAGTTGGATCCAGTTCAGGGGGATCAAGCTTTCAGAGCATTCCTCCAGATAACTACCTGAAGATGTGCACGGGATACATTTCCTTGAACACTTCATTAGTGGGTGGCAGGGAACATAGTTTAGGTGAAGACGCAAATACTTCGAACTACTCAACCAAGAACATACCATTGCCGAACCAAAGTGAGTACACAAAACGACTGATCGAGAAGACTGAGTCGGTAGTGAAGAGAATGCGCTGGAAGCCTTTTTTCTATTTAACACTTAAGGTGCCAAGGGGGGGGGTTCCATAGTACCAAGATTTGTTTTTCGGCGATATCTCAACTCGTGTAAAATATTTTCGAACTTAATTTTTTTAATTGTGTACTTATCGATGCGCTTCTTTCCATAAAACAAAGTCACTAAATTTCCTTGATTGCCCGTTAATAGATAATTAGCTTGGGTCCCCCCCCCCCCTTGAGGCACCAACGGAGTGTGTTTTAAAAATAAAATTAGCAAACCCTCTTGCCAGAAATATTTTTCTGCTTATGTGTATGTTCATATGCATGAAACAAAAATTAATTACATAATCAAAAAAATAATTGAACCCTTTTTTTTTTTTTATGTGCTGAAATAGCGCTTTCATCATCGAACAACTGCGCCAATGCTGTAACCAACCTATGGCAAAATACGACTGCCGCCCTCCCACAAAAAATCAAAATGTACAAAATGGTAATGTTTTGTGTTTAATATATGTAAAATTGGTCCTTCCTAGAGCAGATCTAAACAATCAAAATGATTTGCAATGTGTATGCTGTGGAAGCAGGGTCGCGGAAACTCATACTACTTACTTTTTGACCGATTTTGACGCATTTCGAAAACAATGATTTGCCCCTAAGTTCCACGATACCCGGAACTCATTTATATTGCACATGTGGCCTTCCTCTTATGCCCCCTCAAATGTGGTGTGAGTTTCATTTGAAAATTTCCTGAGGAAAGTGGTTTCCTAGGGGGGGGGGGTTCCATGGAACCCCCCCCCCCTTAGGCAACCACGTGAGTGAAAAACACCTTAGGCCTTAAGTGTTAACCCAGAGAAAGCACCGCAAAAGGAAACTAAAACGTTTCCAAATCCACAAAAACAACCAAACAAGTAAGTTATTTAAACACATTTGAAGACGACCTACTACAGATGATTGAGGCTTAGGCCGCTTTTCCAAAAACAGTCGTCTGACTTTTGGAATTATAGACCAGTAAGTTCGTGTGTGTTCCTCTAAACTACTTGAAAAAGCTGTCTATGTTCAACTTGAGACATATTTGAAAGAGAGTAATGATTTTATAGTGATTTTCCATTTCAAATCGGTTTTAACCGGGGGGGGGGGGGGCTTTTTCAACAGACAATTGTTTAATTCACCTTACCGACGGAATCCGGAACCAATTGTCTATGGGTAAATACACTGGCTTATTGCTTGCTACTGGACCTCCAGAAAGCATTCGACACTGTTGACCATGTTATTCTTTGCAAAAACTTCGTGGCGATGGGGATCCCCTCATTGACTGGTTTCATCTTATCTGATTAATATAGGATTCAAATAAATTTTAATGTTTAATCAGGTTGACTCAGATCCACTCAATGTGTCTTGCGGTGTTCCCCAGGGGAGTATCCTTGGCCCCCTTCTTTTTTTGTGCTATGTAAATGACATGGTAGTCAGTGTTGGAATGCCAACTTTTGCTTTAACGCTGATGACATCGCTCTTTGGTATCTGGTACAAGACCCTTAATATTGGAATTAAACGGGGAAAGGAGCTGGAGTCCTGCAGACAGTGGCTGGTGGATAACAAACTATCCCTGCATTTAGGGAAAATAGTGCGTTTTATTTTGTACAAAAAGACGGCTTAAGAAAGTTAATTCTTTCTCAGTGGTTTGCAACGGGGAAACTATAAATCTTTCCAACACAGCTAATATCTGGGTGTTACCTTAGGTGAGTCTTTGACAGGGGAACATGATGGTTGGGACAATTCTAAAAATCCAGCTCAAGAACTTAAGTTTATGTACAGGCATGCAGTTTTGTCTAAATCAAAGAACCCGCAAGACCTTATGCTCAACCCTAATTTTGTGCCACTATGATACGCCTGTTCTGCTTGGTTCTTCCCTCTCTCACAGCAGTTTAAAATAGGCTTTCAGACCCATCAGAACAAGGTTGTCCGGTTATGTTCTTGATTTAGACCCTCGCACGCATGTTGGTCAAGAACAGCTGGACAGGCTTGGACTGCTTTCCGTTAAAGATATAGTCACCCAATTAAAACGGAACCAGGTTTTTAAATTTATCACGGTATTGCTCCAGAATATTTTAACTTCCATTTTACTCGTATTACTCATTGCATAAATACAGTACCAGGGTAGCCCACACAATTTTTTGTTGTCCCCATGATTCAGGGTCAGGCTAATAATACTTTTTATTACAGTGGTATACACACTGGAATTCATTGCCAAATTCTATCAAGCAAATTAATGACATACAAAATTACAAAAAGCCACCAGAATATCTTTCAGACAAAGCTTTGATGCTGAAAGGACCCTTTAGTATGTAATTTGTTTTGTTGTTTTATGGTCTCTGCGTGTACACCTAGGTGTATATTTTATATTCATCGTGCATCCTTTTTCTCGGTCCTTTTTAATAGTTAATATTTATTATGGTCCTGCATTTAATTTGCGCTGCCTCCCTCTGTGCCTCCATTCTTTGTGTGCTGTCCACTTAAGGACCCCAATGAATTTTTGGCTAGCCTTGGTACTCAACTATGGTCTCCCATCCATACCCCATACCTCCATATTATGTTAGATTATCATACTTTTATTATTATACCTGTGCATTATTGTTTTTTAATTCTGTGGCATTATATTTTATATTTTATCCTGTGGGCAATTGTGAGTTTAATTTGTGAGTACTGAAATAAATATGAAATGAATGACAATCTCAATTCAGGAACACAAATCATCTTCCAAGTACAGCTTACGTCCGGATGTCAATTCTATTAGGAATTCCAAAAAACTATTTGTTCCTGCTGATAAAACATCGGACCATTACAAAATTACAAACACAGTATGATAATCTTGTTGAAATTAATACTACAGCTAGTATAGAACGAACTAACGCAAAACACCGAGGACATTAACCGTGAAGCCAAACATTCCTGAAGAGCTTGATCTTGCTGATAGAATACAAAAGATCCCTGAGAAGCCTGCCTTTGTCACTATAAAGGACCATGAACCCTAACTTTCCAAATAATATACAATGTCGTTTGATCAACCCAGCTAAGTCTGAAATTGGAATAATTAGCAAGCGTATTCTCGATCACATCATTACTGCCTTTTGAATCAACTCAGTGCAGTCAATGGAAGAATTCCTCAGCCGTTCTAATGGTTCAACAAATCAACCTGCAAGACTTGTGCTCCTTATCCTCATATTGACGTAGATGAATTCCCTATCCCTCTATCACAGAAAAACTCCTCTCAGATGCATCCAATTTGCCGCCCAAAACACCTCCTATCTCAGATAATGGACAAGGAAAATCATATCACCTCAAGAAAACACTCTATTTAATAATAACTCTCCCTGGCACAAATCAAGCGACCCCAACTTATTTGATGACGTAACTAATGGGTCGTTTGATGGTGCCGAGATTTGTGAACTCGTCGCATTTACATATAAACAAGATATCCCCATTGTTGACCACAAGGCCTCCGGACTATACAGAGACGATGGCCTTGCCATTTAAGGAACACATCTAAACCGAAGCCACGCAATTGCCAATGCTTATCGGCTGAATTTTCCAATTGGGTCTCCGCAATACAACACAATCTAGCATTCAATCGCCAACTTCTGGAACATTACTTCAACCGACGAACAACTCGTAAGACCTTACGAGCAACCCACAACACTACACAGTATGTACACACCCAATTCCAATCACCCCCCCACAATCCCTAAAGCTACCCCAACTTCGTCACCAGCGCCTCTCTACCATATCCAGCAACGAGCTGGAATTTTCAAGCACCGCAAAACTTATAAAACGCTTTTATATAAGGCAAGGTATAAGCATGAACTGAAATTGCGGAAAAACCGCTAGTGAACAGAAAAAAAACGTAACCCGCAAGATTACATGTATAACCCGCCAATTCATCAAAACGTTTACACTAACATTGGTACAACTTTTTGAAACTCATAGATAAGCACTTCCCAAAAGGATCACAGCTACATAAAATATTTAATAGAAATACGTTAAGGTCAGCTTATAGCTGTATGGACAATGTGGCTAAAGTGATCGATGCCCACCACAAGCTGTAGCCTTTGTGACCCACAGATCCAAGTTCTAATCTTGCAGTTGTGCTAAACAACCCTTGCCCACTTAACGGCAAGTTTTAGCCCAGAGCATCTGTGTACCAAGCAAACGTTTCATCTAACGAGGAAAACGAACCTATGTCGGCATATGCTGACGGATTTTCAAGAAAAGAACATATAACCACCGAACGTCCTTCAAAATAGCAGTAGCGATTCTCCCACAGCATTGAGCAATACATTTGGGATTACAAGACAAAAAAACAATTTGTCCATCTCATGGAAATACTCAAATATGCCAAATCATACTCCAGCACCAGCCAAATGTGCCAGCTTTTGCCTCTGGTAAAGTTTTTGGAAAGACTTCCATATGTACCCCCTTCGTATATATTTAAATGAATAACAGCTACAATAATACCATTTTATGTTGCATGTAAATTATATGAGAGGGGGATTACATATGGAAGTCTTGCCAAGTTTTTTATTCTCACTGCTGACAAGCATAAATCTCTCAACTCTAGAACAGAATTTCATCAGCACTTGTAGGCACGCTCAGAAATTCCTATCTCCATAAACTCTAACATAACTCAAACATTTGCTGCAACTCGCCTTTGCGAACTTTTCACTGTTTCGTGTATATCACCGGATTTGTACTTGTGTGTCTATTATAATAGGGACTTATTCACCTGACATTCCATTTGTGTTTCCCTCGTCCACCGATAGCCCTCGGGCGAAACGGGCCGTAGGGTGATGAGTAACCAAAAGTTTTTCCTATTTGGTTAAAATTATAATATAGATCTTCCCCTCCTCAAAATCTGCTTCTGAAAAAACACCTTCATTCATTCTCACAACTTTGAAGTATCTTCCCAGATTCCATCACCAACAATCTCAAACAACTAAAATCGCAACTAGTTAAGTACTTGAAAAAAATTAATAAAAGAATCAACTTGGGGATCAAATTAAAGGCCTGTAATCTGCTCCCTGACAGAATACCCCTTCGGTGACGAGCGTTTAATTATACTGTATGCATATGAACTCTGCTGCTTGGCTAATTGCCAACAATAGCTACAAATACATGTAGTATCTCTTCCGGTCGTCCCTTTGAATTTCATATATAGCGCCACCATAATTCTGCCGTTACTTACTTTCTTTTCCATATTGTTTTTAACTGAGGTCGCTCGCGGGGAAATTGATTTCATCAGCCTTGATGGAGCGCCAACAGAGATATGGTACGCTGCAAATAATTTTTCCATCAAAAAAGTCAACTCTGCCGAGTCGGTAAAATTGTCAATTTCCCACAGACACACGGCGTTAAGGCGAAAATCCAATTTTTGCAACAAACACAGGACTCACAGGAATGTCTGTTTTTTTATCATTTTCCGCTTTAATGATGGCAAATGTTAGTTTTTACATGAACACTTTTAGAGCCATACATCATATTATATTATTTTAAAAGCAAAAAACAATGATTCCTGGGTACAACACTCTCCCTCCTCGCCGACTTTAACTGGCATACCCAACCCAGACCCTCACATTTTCAAGTTCGCTTAAATGACCGGACGGAGTGGATGTGAAAACAATTACTTGGAGCTTTTGCGAAAGCTTTTAGCGTATTTTTGCATACAGAGCAGCTCAGAGTAATGTTTACTATAGGGTGGTAACCAACTAACCATCCGCGTAAGACGATGGTAAAGCACTATCAGTCATTCAAATCCCTATTTTTGCTCTAACTTACTAGTGGTTAGGTCATATCAAAACCATAAAAACTGTTCTTTACTAATAAAACTTTAAGTGTTTTTTAAATGTTAGGTGTTTATTTTAATTGCTACGTTTTTATTTTAAGTGTTTTAGTAGTGTTTTAAAATGCTTAAAGCATTTTAAAGTGGTCCCTTGAAGATGCCATTTACGACCTATCCATAGACTACGCTCTAAGTCCAATTTTTTTTTTTTTTTTTGTTTGTTTTTTTTGTTTTTGGTTTTTTTAACTTTACTTTTTTTTTCCAATTGTGTGTGTGTGGTGTTTCCCCAGTAGGCCTATCGCAAAGAGAACGATAAAAAAATCTGAGGTAAGGGCTCCGATCGCTACTAACCGTTGGAGAATCACTTTTATTGTAAATCCCAATGCCCAAATCGAGCAGATCGTGTCCTACCCTCCCCCTGACTTTATCATACAGGTCAATTGAGGGCGGCGGTAACCTCCTCCCCGTTAAATTCCATACGGGCGCTACCTGGGCAATTAATTTCCGAGGGGAGTGGTCACTGAACTTTCGCGGTCCACAACCTTAGTGGTCATAAAGGGAGCCATCTATTGAATATTAATATTTCGCATAAAAAGCCGGTATGTGTAAACAGTGCCCTCTCTTACATGAAGGTCCCTGAGCGTATCTTATTTGTGGTATAATGCCATTGTTCATAAGGGATCTAGGCCTAATTCAGCTTAGTTACGGCTGAATTGCGTCACGATATTAGAAATAGAAGAAATGAAATAATCATAATCATACTGATGATAAATATGGGTTAAATCAGATGGGCCCGCACACAAAATAAATTTTAAAAAATCAAAAATGACTCTGGCATCGTCTACCGCATCCATAACTACACTTAGAAGTCGGATTCCTACTTTTTATTGGTAAACAAAGCCATCAAATCATCATTTCTTGACCAATACGGCGTGTTTACGCTCACCACTGACAGCGTCTATACACATCTTCCAATACAACAGTGCATCGAATGGACTTTGATGAAAACTAGCCTGGGAGCGCTATTTGTTTGTCTTTTGAAGAAATTGGGCTGATACATGGTCACCACCATTCTAATTGTGTAACTATAAACTAAATATTGTTAAAAATTGTCGGTTTGTTTGCCAAAATTGGCCAAATGACCAATTTCATAGTAATATAAGATCTTCTTGTTGTGATTCCCACTATTTTTTTTTTACATAATCACGGTCACCTCTGTATCATGTTGGTCCCCTTTAGTATTTTTTTCTTCTTCTTTCCTGTCTTTTGTCCTTCTCTATTTTTTCCCCGTGGTGATCCTGGGCGCGCGCCAGAAAGCTGCCACCATATACACCAACGGTCCTGTATTTTTAAATTTTTGTTTCGGGGGCCCCCTATTAACCCCGGCCCCGGGGCCAATTACCCCCTTTGACCCCCCCCCTTCTCGGTGGTACTGCGTACCACGGGGAAAATAGTGTGCCCTATTGCCCGATATAAACCATGTAGTAAATTTGTTTTTATTACCCTCACTTTGCTCTGGGGACCGAGGTTGTAGGGAAATATTTCAATCTATTTCCCTATGGAATACTTGCGTAATATGAATCAGCCAATGAAATAGCATGATTGGTCATGAATATTCATGAGGTTTAATAATCAAATTATTCACCACATGATATCTCCAATCACTGTATTTGTTTGAGAATTTGCATTACGTTTTGTTTTATACTAAACAGAAATTTGGAGAAATTTGGCATATAAGTTTTTGCTTTTGTTGCTACTCTACAATTCACCAAATTTCAATCCTCAAAGTGCGTAATTAGTAAAATGCTTATGACGTACATTGTATTTGCAAAACATAGTGGTCCGCATCACGAACGACCGGTATTTATCGAAATTGATTCTCGCAGGCCCATTAAGCTCGTATCTGCATTTTGAAGTATAGTTTTTCGCAGTTAGAGTAAACATTTTTCATTATATTCATTCTCATTAAGTTGTTTTTCGTCCCAAGAAAACCGAAATGTGCACTTGTCCCAAAACATGTCGTCTTTGGTGTTATATTAAGATTTGATTAATACAATTAACCTTATTTTCATGAAAATTTCACCATTCAATTTTTAATTTTCGTCGTATCCATGGCCCATCATCTGAATGTACAAAGCAATTCGTCCTTTGGTCATATCTTTCTATTTTAGCTCCGTATATTTCGTCTCGTGTTCAGTAATTTATAGGCCATGACTAAACGGTAGGCATGTAACAATCAACAAAACATATCCATATTTTTCTCATTTTCATTGATAACCAAGCCGAATAACACAGCACAGATTAGGAAAACGAATAAAGAAATACAAATAATGATATTAAAAAGCAATGACAGAAAAATGAGGTAAAGAAAGTAAAAAAAAAGTGAAAAAAGCTACTTAGTTGAAAACATAGGTGAAAGAAAATAAGGTGAAAGAAAGAAGACAAATGAGGTACTACTAACTACTACTACAGCTAACACTACTTAGCTACGTAGTAGCTAATTCTCAGTACTAGTAACTTAGATAGTAGTTAGTAATTATACAACTACATACATGTGCCCTATACCATGGTATAGGGCCCACTATTTTCCCTTGGTACTGGCTAGGGGCCTATCACCCCTCATCCGAAACCATGTATTTTGTTTAATTAACACATCCCTGTACTGTGACTCTGGACGAGGTTGTAGGGATACTTCAAACTATTTCCATAGGAAATGCCTTGTAGGGGAATCAGGCAATGAATAACATGATTAGGTTCATGAATATTCAAGAGGTGAAATAATAGTAGTAATACTAAATAAAAGTTTATTTCCCTATCAGGACTAAGATGGAAACTGTTTCCCTACAACCGCGTCCCAGAGTCAGTGAGGTGTAATAAACTAATACTACAACATGGTTTATATATTTTGGGAATAGGGCACACTATTTTCCCCCCCTCGGTACTACGGGCTAAGTCATAATCTCTCCTCACTGCCTTTTCGGTTCGGGGTTAAAGACCCCGTAGCAAGTACTTCGGGCAAATAGTGTGCCCTTTTTCCCTCTAACCATGTAGTATTTGTATACTCTAGCACGAGCAGCAGCAGTAGTACAGTAACAGTACAGTAGTCGTGTAGTATTAGTTAGTCGAAAATGTATAAGTACGTCATAATGGAAACGTTGGTAGTTCTTAAGCAAAATGGCACCAAATCGATATTAAGAGGACCCAACAAAAACCTTTCCTAAACCTTGACTGGAAAACGAGGGAGTCTTAACACCCAGGTTTAATCATGGAGGTAGGAGATAAGAGAGCTCTACCCTAATTGCATATACGCAACGCCGATTATCCCAATTATATCACTTGGCAACTATTGTAAAGGCATAGACCAACAAATAGGCCGCTTCTCGGCAGGGAGTACTCTTTCATGTTTTCCATGATCATCGCCGACAAAGCTGGGCAACGCCTCAGTGAACAAGATATACCTGTGCGCAGAAAGGAATCCCGATGGCGCAGTGGTTTTTGTTGACATGTGGAGACGAAAACAACAAGGAGATTTAGTCGATTACAGCCGAATTCTGGAGTATTTCAGTCCAAAAAAAATCGGATATAGAATGTTTCCTAGATGAGTTACATTGATTTGGAGTTTTATGAACATGAATGTTTTGAACAGCGTATTTCTTAAAGTATGATATTTGGAGAACCAAATCTAACTTTAATTGGTAAGAAAAATGCCGTATCTAAACATCAACACCAAACTTGACAGTGCCCGGAGTTGCCCTTTTTCTCAATTTGGTCCCGGAAGTTGTCATATTTGACCACAGAATTTGTAATGTTAGTAAGCAGATAAGGTAAAAATTGTGCATTTTTGTTATAAAAGCATCAAATTTGGCCAGAGAGGTAGAGAATTAAATTTTGGAAAACATTGGATCGGGAACCACCTGCCAGGTCAAGTTCATGTCACCTAGAGGTCACAAAAGTCCAATTGAGGTCAAAATACATTAAAACATTAGAATAAGGTTGCCTAACTCTAACACTCATAAACAATTCCTCATATTGGATCTATTTGTGTACAAACCTTTCGACTTAATAAATTCAAAGAACGGTTTTCCTCCCTTCATTTAAAGGGACACGAGATATTATGAGGATACAAATTTATGTAAATTTTGCGCTTTGGTTGTAGAATATCAAATCAAACCGAGGAACATTTCGAGGTTTATTGAAACAAGAAAAGATAACAAAACACTAAGTTTTTGAACTCCCCTGCTGTCCTGATCGGCCCCATAAACAGCATACTCGGATATCTGTCAATGCACAACAGAAATACAAAAGCATATTATTACATGAAGATGGCTTTTAACCGGCTATTTTTCCTCCAGGTTTTTGATTAATATCTTGTTAAATTTGTTTAATTGTGGGAGGGAATGTGCTGGACATGTCCTCTTATCTCGCTTTAAGCTTAATACATTAAACAATAACCATGAACATTTCATATGAAGCGATACAAGGGACAATCGCTCACTGTGTATACTTTCGGTGATTTGTTTGAAAATGCTACAAGTCTTATCACAGTTTAATCCCAAATGCCACAAAATGGCAACAATCGGATTTACAATTTTATACTTTGACACTGTCCACACATTTTAAAATAAAGGAAAAACATAGTGATTGTCCATTAGTAGATTGGGGAATGAACACATAGATTTGGTCCATGAAGGGGGTACAGGTCGAAATATGCCAGGTAGAACACACACACGTATGCTGTTTAAGGAATCTTGTTATTTTAGAGCAGAAGCCCTCCCATTGAGTACAATGGCCATAGAGGGTAGAAGAGAAAGGAGAAAGCTCTAATTAAATTTGTTCCATTTTGACTGTAAAAATCTTTAAAATTGCTTCATAAAATTTCACCCACATCATGAGAAAACAAATAATTGTATAGCGGTAAAAGCTGATACCAAAATTGTCATGGCAACACTGTGTACGAGACTACAACTGGCAATCGGGGAGTCCACTTTAAGTAATTCCTCGAGTGTCTCAAGTGAAGTTTCAGTTGTCTTTCGCGGGCCCCCATCATAGAGGTAGGAATATTTGTAGAGTTTGGTCCCTGTATTAGGCTAGAGATTTGTTTCCCAAAATTGTCATCTAATAAAAAGGATTTTTTGTTTGTGTCAAACGTTGAATCACAGCATTCTAGCCATGCTTTGGTTTAACTCAAATAAAGCCCAACACTACTGTTAAGAACATTTTTATTTTCAGAAACCAGTGGTGGTGCTAGGTGACAGGCAGTAAGGCATGTGGTGGGACCCCACTCCAAAAAATTGTGAAATTGCTTAATCTTGATTCTCACTTCTACGACCGTGATGTGCGATTTTGCCTGAACTTTATGGAAATTCACTGCCCCTAAGTTAAATTTTCCCCCTCGATACCCCCCAAAAAAACATTTCTGGTGCTTGGATTTGTTTCATCTTAAATGATTGAGTAGGTATTTTGTTTTTTATTATCCCCATCTCGCTAGGGTAACTCGTGTTCAGAGAAATCAGGCGCGCCGCGATGACTATCGTCAAAATTCACGTTTGCGATATCGGCAATTTAGTCTATAAACACTGTTTTTTAGGTTTTTGAATTTTCGAACACTGTTTTGCTCTTATTATATATTAAACAAATAGAGATTGAATTTTCACTAATAATCTTAAAACTTAGAGATCAACAGCAAAATTAGTTTTCGAGATATAAAATTTTAAAGCCGAAAAAGTTAAATATCGCAGCTTGAAAAAACAATTAAATACATAAAAATAAAAACAATAAATTTCGCTCGCGAAGTTGCATTTTCGACCATAACTTTTGAACGGAAGCTCCGATTGTTGCAAACAAAAAGAAAGGTATTTTTGTCCTAAATTTCAATTTGCAATTTGTATTTTTAGCCCTTCCAACCCCATATTCCCCCTTAAGCACACGTACTATACCTAATTCGGACGATATAATAATCTCACCTTGTTTTAGGTCTGGGGGACGAGGCTGTTCATCACGATATCCCCCTTTAAATAAGTCAGCGCTCGCATGATTTACAAACATCAGAAAAGTCACCAACATGATCGAAACAACGCACACCTTTCTCGTAAGAAAAGAACATCTATCAAAACGATAATTAAGGGTGCAGGTGTCTATAACACGTAAGTGTTTAAGAGCATTGCTCGAAGGATCCAATATTTATTTCACGGCATCTTTTGTTAGAACGCAAATATTAAGGAAGTTTCCGTAACTGGGCCCATCTGACACACTTTTTTTCTGACACACTTATGAATTCGGAAATCTTAACTGAATAAACCTGTGCTTTATTCCGTGAAGGGTTTCCGAATTCATAAGTGTGTCACAAAAATTGTGTCAGATTAGTCAGGTTACGGAAACTCTTAAATATTAACAGGATTTCAATGTGTATGGGGTGCCTTTTTTAGGAAACACAAAATGAAATCCGCCCTCGAATTCGAGATATGACACACACACACACACACACGTACGTGTATACACACACACACACACACAAGCACACACATACACAGTAATCATGATATGTATTATTCATGTGCATGCACCTATAGACATAAATTTAGTTAAATGGTTAAAAAAAACCTTGACGTATTACGTGTTACTGGTGAGGTTATATGCACACGAAGATCAGCCTTGTTTATCAATTACAGAAACAAATTTGTGTTGATCTTATTGACATTTTCAAATGTAGTGTATGGTTCATTGGAAAATCATACGAGAGTTGGGTTCTTGAGGTTCATAGAGACTCCTTTATACACTAGTCGTTTACACTAACGGAAAAACGCACGACCATATAGAGTTAAATATTAAAAAGTAAATTGAAATAAGCTCCTTTCGATTTTAAATTTAGAATTAAAATATTTATATACAGTGCGACATATTACTTAAAGACAAATAACCATAACACGTCAAAATACTATGCACGAAATACCGGGCAACTGAGGCTAGAAAGTGTACCAAAAGTCCAAAATAATGCGATGACATCATCATCATAAGAACACACACATGGTCGCGAAATTGCTGACCGGGCCACAATTTTCGTTTCCGTAAGCTGTCTAAATCGACACCTAAGTCTCTTAAAAACTTCCCAAACTTTTCGACGCAGTTAAAGTCATCACGCTGCCTTTTCCAGGTTTTTCAAATGAGAAAAAGAGAGGAGAGGAGAGAGAGCACAGCAGGTCCACATGCGACACGGACAGGCAGCACAACAAGCCAGCAGTCAGAAAAAACAGGGGCAAAATAGCCAACAAAAGAAATTCAGAAAATTGTATTTACTGAGTAACGTCGTATTGATTATAACATAATAAATAACAACATTTCACTGTATCGAGTCCATGTCACACAGCTGGGAGATTTCTTTTGGGAATAACCTTTGATACACTGTGATTTAGTAAGGCGATAGTCCGAAGTGATTTGAGACCAAAGGTTAACATCACCAGAAATAAATAAAGGTTGATTTTGTCGCTTTCAATTAACATAAACCCAAATGTTGCAGTCGGAAACGTCACATAAACGATATAAATAAAATAGAATTCCGAAGGTATAATCTCCGTTGTGTTAATCTCGTGGGTGCAAACTGTATCCGCTCACATTTAACCCGAAGTTGTCAGAGTTTCTCAATTCGAAGCGATCAGTGACAGAGAACTTTAAAATCTCTGGCGCTTTTGGTGTTTGATTTCACGGCGAAAAATTGCACAAGACCACCACCGCGCGCCAAAGGTACACTTTGAGTAGAACCGATGGCACTGCAGATACCACGAGCACGGTCTCCCCTAATGTACACCATGAAGAAAAACAACTGACTTTTTCGTGCCAAAATGTTTCAAATGTTTGATTATATAGCTGGAGCAGAATCATTTTGAAACGATATGAAACAGGAAGCCGAAAGCATGAAAACTCCGGAAAAGGAAAGAGTTGGGCACGACTCTGGTGGGCACGAAGAGAATTCGGATGGATTGAAAAGCTTGAACGATGATCGGGTAAGTTTTATTTATCTGATTACATTACTAATCAACAGCAACACTATCATTAAATTAATTAGTATCTAAATATTAAAAGTGTGCACGATTACGTTACACAAAACAAACAGACTAGTGAACTAAAGATTCTGAAAAAGTTTCTCGCGCTGCTAAGCATTTGTTTGCGATTACTTGCTAACATTCAACATTTCATCCAGCATGCGTTGAAGTTAATAAAATACAATCCCTTGTACCCGTTTTATTTTAACTGATATTTACTTATTTAACTACAAACATTGCAATGAATGTCCTTTAAGACCAGAGTATAATGAAATCAAGAAAAAAACGATGCGTTTGACAAAACGTGTTTATTTTGGGTTTTGGGTTTATGCAAATGTGTGTTGGGTGAGTGCATGCTTATGAATACAGTTTGTGTGGCGGTAGGATGTGTTTATACGTTATAAGTATTTACTAAAAGTATTGATGATATTTACTAAAAGTAATGATGATGATGATGAGTAGTAGTAGTAGTAGTAGTAGTAGTAATACTAGTAGTAGTAGTACTAGTAGTAGTAGTAGTAGTAGTAGTAGTAGTAGTAGTAGTAGTAGTAGTAGTAGTAGTAGTAGTAGTAGTAGTAGTAGTAGTAGTAGTAGTAGTAGTAGTAGTAGTTAGTAGTAGTAGGAAGAAGGGATCAGCAGCGATAATGCGAGAAAATCGAAAAATGTAGAAATGCATTTTTTTTAACTTATAAATCAGGGATAAGTGTGTATAATTCCATATCACTGCTTTAATGTAGAAAACACACACCAAATAGGGAAAAAATGAAGTATTTGAAGAAATTTTTCATACAGTCTCCTGTAAATAGATATACAGCGATGGCGTCCCAAAATCTACACTAAACAACTGATTGTGGTTTACACCAGTACAGAATAAACAAATATAAATAATCTTTGTGTTTGAGGTCAAACTGTACAGGTCATGGCGCACAATATCATGCTTAAAAATCTCGGATATTCACAGAAAAGGGCTTTTTTATCTCAAGTCGGAATTTTGATACCGGCGCACGTATCTAAATTACAGAATCAGATAAAAGGCATTGCCTTGTCTTTAATACACAGATTTCAAGCCTACCACTTGCAGGTTATGTTAGCACATCCATGCCAATAACAAAAATATCAAAATATGAATTTTGATGATGTTTCTGATCAGCAAATCGCTGCTTGTCCCGGTGCTTGACAACTTCACTGCTTGACAAGAATTGACAATTAGGCACTTGAAGTTCGGAGAAGGTACTGATCTTGTTCTTTGGTGAAACCTTACATCTTTTTCACTCTATTCTTTAGAATCATTAAATTGCCTTTTCCAGCTGTGTCTTTGCGTTCTCTACTTTTTTTTTTTTTTTTTTTTTTTAGTAGTAGTAGTAGTAGTAGTAGTAGTAGTAGTAGTAGTAGTAGTAGTAGTAGTAGTAGTAGTAGTAGTAGTAGTAGTAGAAGTAGTAGTAGTAGTAGTAGTAGTAGTAGTAGTAGTAGTAGTAGTTAGTAGTAGTAGGAAGAAACAGTTTTATTAATATTATTGTTTATTAGTTGATGGTGGTGGTGGTGGTGGCAGTTGCAGGTTATGTTAGCACATCCATGCCAATAACAAAAATATCAAAATATGAATTTTGATGATGTTTCTGATCAGCAAATCGCTGCTTGTCCCGGTGCTTGACAACTTCACTGCTTGACAAGAAGTTGACAATTAGGCACTTGAAGTTCGGAGAAGGTACTGATCTTGTTCTTTGGTGAAACATTACATCTTTTTCACTCTATTCTTTAGAATCATTAAATTGCCTTTTCCAGCTGTGTGTTTGCGTTCTCTACTTTTTCTTTACGCTCTGTTGTCAATGTTGTGGGAAGGAAACATTTATCTTGATTTTTAAAAAGTGCACCAGAGTTCATGAACTCCATGAACCCGTCCGATCACATGCGATGATGTGAACATGGACAACACCCTCGCTAAAAATTCTCGCGGTAACGCCCCGCAAAGCAGAAGTCTATTTTTATCTCGAGAATAAAATCATTCTTTATTTTTTGCATATAAAACAGGAATGTGCTGGTTCCAAAGAAACAATCACATCTCATAAACTTCCCCGTTGCCTTGATGTGAAAGCTATTGTAGTCACCGAACTCTGACTAAAATAGACGAGATTATGTTAGCGATACCCCTATTGCATAATGAAACGTGGCATTTGGTTTCAGCAGAGCACCATATGTTTCTGAAGTGTAACAGGTGTTGATTTGTTTTCTAGAGAATAGAAAACAATGAAAGAAAATGTACCGAAAGTGAGAATATCGTCTTGATATGTTTCCAAATCGTTTATGCTGTTTGCTGCTATTGTTATAAATTAACTTACATGGCTACCAGCTCCTGTCGCGGCGAGGCTAAGAAAAATTGTTCCCCTCTTCTTCCCGGCCCCCCACTTTAGCCCCTCAATATTGAGCTTTTGGTATCAGAACAAAGTTCATATTTTCTTCTTAATGCCAGTAAAATTTACATTCGTTGGGTGCGGCACATAATATAACAGGGTATGTAATTCCAGACGTTTTGGTGAAAGGAAAGTACACTGAGTAAAGCCTATTGCACATTGATATTCGGAAATAACAAAACATTATCACGTTTAGACTTAGAGTAATCAGACAATTTTTAAATTGACAATTAAAACGTACACTGTGTGATATCCACGACATGTTATATTATGCACAAACCCGAAAAGGCGGAAGTTTTCGTATCAGATATTGGTCACATTTTATATCTTTTCACGAAATATTATTACTAATACTATTTCAAAGTAATTCTGGAAAAAAGATACTGTAATAATAATAATAATAATAATAATAATATTAAAAATGAAAAAAATATAATTACGGTCTGGCAAGTCCAAGTCGGAATTGCAAAAGCAACAAGATATTTCCGATTGATTATTACTTGATCGGGTGACGGAATACATACCCCTGCTCGTGGTATTATTGGAGTCGTTTGAATATGCTACTGCCAAAATGATAAATAATAAATACAAACAAGTTTTGATTTTATGTGTGTGGGGGGTGTGTGTGTGTATGTGTGTGTGAGAGAGAGAGAGAGAGAGAGAGCGAGAGAGAGGGGGGAGAGAGAGAGAGGGAGAGAGAGAGAGAACGCCAACATCGAACTTCTCATCTTCGATCATAAAGTTGTACCATTTCCACCCCACGCCAAGTCATGTTGTGCAAATTACTTAAAACAACGCTAGACGAAAGTCATTTCCCTTGTTTATAAAAGGAAAGAAGGCACAATTCCAAGAGTTTGACAGACAGTCACATCCCCTTTCTTGTTAAACATGCACCCCGTGGAGTTTGTGTGATTTAATAAAATATGATATCAATGTGCCTATAAATTGGTACAGGGTTAGCGCTACATGCAACACTTTAGACAACAGCTTTAAAGCGATAAGGAGTCAATGACGACAGTAAAAAGGTGTGCAATAATGGTTGATTTGATAGAATATATCACCAGAAAGGTAAGACATTATATTCCACATCTTAATTATTACTTCTTCTTTGTATTCCTCTGCTTTTCCTCTTGTTCTTCTTCGCCTTGCTCTTCTTAATTTTCTCCTTTCTCATCTTCTTCGAATTTTCCCTTTTATTTGTATGTCTTTGTAAGTCACTATATAAATGTATTTCGTATGAATTGTCATCCTTTCCTGCTTATGAAAATTATGTTGGTATATTGGGTTTATAGTAGATTCAACCCATCGTGTCACGCTAAATCTATTGTAACATTAAGCCCGATAGCAGAGAAAGAAAGTAGTGCTTTTTGAAATCATTCAAGTCAAAGTTTATAGCTAGATTAAGTCTCACAACATTCTGACTAATCGAATTTACTTCAGGTGAGTTGAATGTTACTGGCTTTTGAGCGTCCGTGTTATTTCAGTTCGTTCATGAAACAGGTGAATCAGGCCACATGTTTTCTTTTTCTACCTCCTCTCACAACTAATCGACGCTGTCCAAAAGTTTTCCTCTAGTGACACGATGTGTTGAATCTACTATAGCAGTTTTGAATAATTGCTATCAGATGTTAGTATATTTTTATTAAAATATGTTTCCGCCATTATATAGCTTCATCATATCTGAGAAAAAGTTCAACTAAACGATCAGTTTTACCTTCCTGATGTGGGTTTTCAAAATCCAGCCGTCTAATATGGCCACCGCAAGTAGGCTTTTTTTTAAGTAAACTTAAATTGGCACGTGGCTGGGATAAGAATGTGTGTGTGAGTGATATTTTGAGTGCTGCAAAGAGAATCGATGACATGTATTATTTTTCGCGCATGCTTGTTGTTCAAGATGGCGCTTTTGTCTAGGGAACTTGAACGCGAATCAGGAGGAAGATCAGCCCTGCCCATCTTTACCACTCTAAGAATGACCCTAAATTATTTACAAGATGTAAAAATATTATCCAAGATAGTGCTGTTACTAGGTGGTAGGGCCCGAGTGCTTGGGTCACATTATGTGGTTTAACTAAAAAACTTAACAGGGCGACAACAACTGCTGTCAACCGGATGCAATAAAAGCTAGTAAAATGAGCTAGTAAAATCTCAATTCCCTTGGCACAGTTCAGTACCTTCCATTCGCCAGTGTATTTAGAAAATACACCCCCTGGTTTTTCGGTATGATATATGATACCCAGATTACACAAGGTCAGTTCATGTCAATTTATTTACAAGTAAAACACACTGAACTGTGTCCTTGGTGGATGAGCATGTTGTAACTCATAGTGATAGTGGGTATGGACTTTAATTAAGGACTACTCCGCGAGGTTCCAGGAAAAATAAACTGACTTACAAATATGTAGAAAGGGAATAAATTCTATAAGTAGAAGGGAGATTTAAAGGTCCATGGCCCGATCGCTAATAGCCTCGTCCCCAGAAGCCCAGATTTTACCGGAAGTGGTCAAAATTTTGGTATCAGATGCAAGCTACTATTTTTCTCATTGACCCTGTGAAATCTAAGGGCTAAATGATGTTTGGTTTATGAGTTATGAGCGAAAGTGTACTCCATTTTGGTCGACCAATATTAGTTTTATACAGTACTCTATGGGGGCTCACAAAATCACGTTTCTGCCTGTCACATCAAAACGGATTGAAATATCGGCGCGAAACTTTACAGATGGGGTTTTTGGGTGAAGGCCATTCTACCAAGATGAAAACTTTATAGACTTAAATCGGACCATCCCCCTTTAAATCTGGTTATACAATAATAATAATAATAATAATAGTAATAATAATAACTTTAAAATGATACTTAAGGGGAAAATTGAATTATTCACTAGGCTATAATGAGCTCTTATTATTATTTCAGTTAATATTCATATCCGTTGTTATCCAAAACGGAATAAACTGTAATATTGTGGGTTATAGAGGAAAAACGTTAGGGGGAAACGAAATTCCGCCCTAACGTCTTAATTAGTGCATAACAATAGCAATTTTCTCCCTAACCTACTAGATAAGCTTATAATCATAATAATAATAGTAATATCTTCATTTAAACCTGGTTAAAACATGATCAATAAAATTGTCCTTCCACATGTCTGTGTACAGAGTTATAAAACATATATACCATACATAGATACCAATATCAGTTAAAACAGTAGGGTATATTACATTAAATTAAGACAGGTGGATATTAAACAAAAAATACCATAAAACAACTTATACAAAAGAATTACATTTCAGTCATATATAAAACAACTCATTAGACTCACCGATGCATCTGGTATACTTATATACACGACCACACATCACTATTGGTCATTAAAATAAAACCCACTCCCAGAAACAACTTTCTTTCGAGCACGTGTTCTCTTGGGTTCGGACTCGCCCCACCGTTAACAGCCGACTTCATTCACACGACTATACGCTTACCTCCTGTGTGAAATAATTTCATTTTGTTTTTAACCTTGCTCATATTTTTTTTTTTTTTTTTTTTTTTTTTTTTTTTGAAAATAGATTCATTAAAAAAATACCCAACAATAAACAATAAAAATCGAAAGAATGAAGAATCCCCGAAAAAAAATGATTAGTGATAGCTATATACTGCACCACGTGGGTGAACGAGTTTGTTTATATCCGTGGCTTATTGTATATTATTATTTTTTCTAAAAAAAAAAAGAAGAAACTTAAAAAAAAAAAAAAAAAAAAGAGGAAAAGAATAGTGGACCACCATCAAAAACTGGCACACAATTCCTTCTGGACACAACAATGTAAACAATGATTTCTGGACATGATGAGCTCTCAATTTGCCGAATTCCACTTCCTCCCCATGAACGTGCATTGGCAATAATTATTAACCAATAGAAAATGTTAATCCCAAAGGCCCCTTACTCAAACCTGCTTCGTGTGATTTTTTATGGTATTTTTAAAATGTTGTAAGTTAATGACATGAAATGAAAGATTGGTAGCTGCTTTGTGTTGTGTATTTTTTTAAATTATTAAAATAATAAATTTCAATTTGTCCACGTAAATGTATTCAAATGCAAATTCAAATGGTTGTAACTTTGAAATTTACTCCTTTTGGCAAAAATTACATATGTTACCGTTCGATTACACTTAGTGACCAGGGGGGTTCCTAAGGATCCCCCCCCCCCAAAAAAATGTTTTCGCGTTGGCCGCTTACGCGTGCGATTTTTTCATCGATTGTTTTGAATGTTGGACTTTTAAATCCACTTCTTTCAGACCAAAAAGAATTAAAATCGGCCAAGACGTTTCGACTAACACACTTTTACACCAGGACACTCACAATATTTATAAAGGATCTAGGTTTGCCGCCGTGCACCGCTACTCCATTGCCATACACACGCAAAAGAATCCTCAAACCACCCACAACGCGAGGCACGACGTGCTAAATACGACGTCACAGACACACCACCCTGCACCCAGGCATAATGCATTCGTGTGGATCTATTCCAACCAATACTGCACGGGGTCGTGCATGTACCATAGTGGAAATCCGATGCGGCCGTGACACTAGGTTGCGATAGTCCTATGTGAATTGAAATGTAAAACACTAACGATCGAAACTAGCAAAACGGTATAATGGAACGAGGTAATGGGGTGGGACTGTTTTGAATAAGTGTGTTTTGCTTTTGGTATATCAGCAATGCATTAGCATTAAAGACGATTTCAGAACTAAACCACAGCTGACATTTTCGCTAATATTGACTTCGATCTATTGCAACACAAATTGCACTAAGTGTCTATGAAATTATTAGAGCAAATGGGAATGAAATTTATTTGGATAATTTGACTCAGTTGCAAGCTTTCTGTGCTTGGTATATAGCGCTATACAGGTGACCCAACCCAGGTTAATTATATTAAGCATGGCGCCTTTTCTATATGGTCTCATGATGGCTGTAAAGAAGTTCGTTTGTGGGCTTTAATGATTTAATTAGTGGGAGTCCCCTGGAACCCCTCCTCCTGCACTACAGAAAGTGCGGCTGAGAATAATTTTGTTTTAAAATCAAAGAGCAACTTTTTTTTGCTATATATGTGCACACAAATGACCTGTAAGAAATCATTTATTAAACCATAAAATAATTAACCCCTTTTATGTACTGAATACAAAAAAACATTTTTCCCAATGGACGGGCGTTCCTGAAACCTAAACCGTTACTGTACAACTCTATGGAAAATTGATGTGTATTTGCAACAGCCGTAAAAAATACGGGGGATTGCCTAAAACTGTAATTTTGTTTTAAATATAGGTGTAATTTGGGTTAATTTTCTAGAGTCGAAATAACATAACATCAGTTTCAAAAGGTTGATGTAAGAGCCTTTCGTTTTGAATGGCCCAGTTTCGCGGGTTTTGAAAAATATTTGCCCCTATTTGCAGCCAAATAATAATTCATTTGGGGTTTTGTTTTATGAACCCTTCACAGTGGTATAAATGTCGTTAAAATCACCGGTAAAGTGGTTTGCTTGGGCACTAACTGGTAGTGGAAACCCCTTGGTTCCTTAAGTGTAATTATGTTTTTTAAATACTGTGGGGGGCGTTTTTTTTGAAGCAACGTACTCTTCTTTCGCAAAAGGTAGCCCAAATCATTGCCAATATTTATTCAAAGTGTATTTATTATCCTCAGAAAAGTAAAACTCGTAGGAATTTCTGTAAATATTTTTTTTACAGTAAGTCGCGATTGGAGTAGCGCCGTTTTGAAATTGATCTCTTCATTTTAATTTGCTGTCACCTATGCACCGTGGTGGAGGCCATTGCCATCCACTTGTCTTATGTCCTTATTATAAAGCTGAATAAATTAATAATAAACATCATATAGTCAATTTACGTAAAAAAAATCAAAGTTTTTATTGGACTTTTCAATTCCGATCATGAATGAATAGAGGCTGAATGATTGCCGCGGCATAAATTTCAGTGAGTGACATTTGTAGTGACAAGTGAATCCATGTTTTATCTCTTTTAGATGATGGTTCCAAACGATGTTTGTACTACAATTACATTCCTCAAGGTCACATTTTAAATTTAATGAAAAATGAGACAAAGAAAGAACACAAGAAGGAAATATTCGTCACTACTAGATTTTTGAGGTAAATGAGGCAAACTGTGTTATAAGTAAAACCAAAATTAAGGAATCCAGTCGACATTTTGAAAAATGGTCAAAAACCACAATCTTGCTAATAAGTCATTAGGACAGTTGTGCATAATGGGCAGCCATTGCAATGAACATATGAAATTACGCTTGAAGCGGTTTCCATGGAGGGTTCCATGGATCCCCTTGTCCACCAACGGAAGTAGAAAGCCATTGTCCACTTAAGTATTAAACCCCTTAAAGCAATAATGGCACATTTTTTAAGAGCGCCCCCAATTTTCAATATTTTGCCACAGTTACGTTGGTAATTGTCTAGGAAACTATACCTGCGAACGAGAATGCTAAAAAATGCGTATTTATCATAAAATAAGCGATTTTGTAATTAGAATTGGGATCCCAGATTGGACTTACGACAGAGCTGGAAATGCTACGTTTATGTCCGTCCATGATGAAATAGTGCCTTGAATAGTAACTTGACTTTCGTGAACCAATAAAACAACTAATAGATGAGCGTAGACACGTACATGGCGCAATTTCCCGGCTATTTCACAATGGAAGGCCGTTTCCATCAGCCGTTGAATTATTATCGGGATCCCGATAATAATTATTCTAATTACAAAATTCCTTCGTTTGTGAGACACAGACATTTTCGAGCTTAACCATTCACAGGTATAGTTTACCAGCCAGTTACCAATGCAACCGTGTAAAAATCTCAAATTGTTTGAAAAATTGGGGGCGCTCTTCAAAACAATGTGCTAATATTGCCTTAAGTGTTAAACCTCTTGTTTCTTGAACCTCTAAGTGAAATGGTAATTTTGTTCTCCTTTGTGTTCAATTGACAATCTCTCCAGTTAGGTGCATTGAATTGGGTGGAATAAAAACATGGATTTTAGCTATATAGTCGGGGAGATATGGTCTAAGTTATGGCCTGATCGTAAAGTTAAGTTATTGCTGAAAATTAGGGTGTGTAGAATAAGAATCTGCCGGGTGCCACCTAGGCATCCTCCAAGATGGCGTCACCATAAATGATAATTATCTATTCAACCCTATATTATCAAACTATGGAGTTACTAGATATACAGGGTGTCCCAAAATAAATGCAATCCTCGCAGTCGGTGCTATAATTTCAAAATTACTGAGAATTATTCAAATTTTATAACAGATTCTGAATGACGAACTTGTTTCGTACATCTTGTTCAATTTTTGTTTGTTACGGTTCACTAGTTTTGAAAACAAAGGCTATTATGTAACCCGCTGTCAAATTACCCAATTCCAAGTTTGCCTTAGATCGTTGAAACAGGTTCACCTTGAAAAGTGGAATAAAATGTCTTTCAACTACAAAAATCTCCTGGTACTAATCCTGTCTGTTTAAAAAAAAAAAACGTACACGTATTTCTGTACCGTATTTTGCTCTAATCATATTTAGAATAGTAACTTAGCGACTTGGCCAAATTTTAATTTATCTCCAGTGGGTCTGACAAATCTGCGTGAATAATGTACATTGCAGCGGAGGGAAAACACCAAATGAATGGAAATGGTTGGGTCTATAATTTCAAAATTATTTTAATACTAAAATATTTGATCATATACTGTAACTGGAGCAGAATAATTTTGACCGATATGAACAGTAACCGAAAGCATGAAAACTCCGGAAAAGGAAATTGGGCGCGCCTCTAGTGGGGCACGAAGAGAATTCGGATGGATTGAAAAGCTTGAACGATGAATCGGGTATTTTAATGTAATCCTGATTTACATTACTAATAACAGCAACACACTATACATGAATTAATTAGTATCAAAATATTAAATGTGGCCGATTCACGTTTATACAAAACATTAAAACAACCAACTAGTGACTAAAGATCTGAAAAAGTTGCAAAAGTTTTCTCGCGCTGCTAAGCATTTGTTTGCGATGACTTGGTAACACTCAACATTTTATCCACATGCGTTGGAAGTTATAATACCATTGGTACCCGTTTGATTTTAACTGAATCCCTACTTACCTGCCCACATTTGCAATCATGTCCTTTAAGACCCGAGTATAATGTAAATCAAGAAAAACACGAATATCGTTTTGACAAACATGTTTTTTTTTTTTGTTTTTTTTTTTTTGGGGGGGGGGGTATATGCAACATGTTGTGTGGTTGGTGAGTGCTGCTTGCGTGTACAGTGTGGTGCGGTAGGATGTGTTTATACCTGATCCGTCTTTAATTAAATAGGATGATTATGCTGCATGACATGAATTCTTCTGATGATTATGATGATGATGAGGAGGAGGAGGAGGAGGATAATGAAGTCTGTAGTAGTATAGTTAAAGTCGTCGTAGTCGTAGTAGTAGTAGTATAGTTCGTAGAGTCGTAGCAGTCAGTAGTCGTCGTCGTAGTCCGCCATAGTAGTAGTAGTATAGTAGTAGTAGTCAGTAGTCGTATACGTCAGTCGTCGTCAGTCGTCTCGTCGCGTCGCGTCGTCGTCTCTCGTCCTCGTCGTCGTCGTCGTCGTCGTCGTCGTCGTGTCGTCGTCGTCGTCTCGTGTCGGCGTCGGCGTCGTCGGCGTACGTCTGTCGTCGTCGTCGTCTTCTTAGTCTTCTTCGTCGTTCGTCTTCGTCGTCTCGTCGTGGTCGTCCCCGTCTTTGTCGTCGTCCTTCGTCGTCGGCGTCTTCGCCGTCGTCGGCCTTCGCCCGTTGGCAGCCTTTCGACCCCTGCGTGCCACACAATTGACACTAGGCGTCGTATTAGTAGGAGTAGTAGTCTCTCGTAGTAGTAGTCTAGCAGTAAAGTCGGCGTATATAGTCGTCGTCTACAGTGGGTAGTAGTAGTAGTAAGGCGTCGTCGCATTAGTAGGAGTAGCAGTTGGAAGAATTAGACCCTGCTTGAACAAGCAATTGGACAATAGGCACTGAATTCGGAGAAGGTACACTGATCTTGTTCTTGGTGCAACCTTCAACTTTTTCGTCTATTCTTTAGAATCATTAAATGCCTGTGTTGTTTAAGTTCCACTGTGTCTTGCGTCGCCTACTTTTCCCTTTAGCTTCGGTTGTCAATGTTGTGGAAGAACATTTATCTTGAATTTTAAAAAGTGCACATCGTTCATAAACTTCCATTAACCGCGTCCGATCACATGTCATGATGTGCACATGACAACCCCCTCGCTAAACCTTCTCGCGTAACGCCCCGCAAAGCAGAAAGTCCTTTTTTATCTCTCGTAATAAAATCATTCTTTATTTGTTTTGCGATATAAGCATGATTGTGCTTGGGTCCAATAAACAAATCACTCTCATAACTTCCCCGTTGCCGTGATGTGAAAGCCATTGTAAGCTATTGTAGATCATCGAACCTGACTAAATAGAAGATTTTCTGTTTTAGTCGATACCTATTAGCATAATGAACCTTGGCATTTGGTTTCAGCATAGCACCAATATGTTTCTGAGTTAACAGGTGTTGATGTGATTTCTACGTGAAAGAGTAAACAATGAAAGAAAATGTATTGAAGTGAGAATATTGTCTTATAATATGTTTTCCAAACCGTTATTGCGGTTTGCTGTTATTGTTATAATTCAAACTTACATGCCTACAAGCTCTCCTGTGGCGGGGAGGCATGCCAAAAAGAATGGTCCCCTCTTCTTCCCCCCCCCCACTTTAGCCCTTCAATATTGAACTTTTTGGTATCAGATCTCAGGACAAAGTTCCATATTTTTTCTTAAGCGGCACTGGCACATTTTCCACAAAATATGAATTTTTTTCTTTAATTTTCCTCAAATTATAGTATAGGCCCTGGAAGAACAGGGATATATATTTTAACACATAAAAGATAACCTCACCAAAAAACCGATAGGGACATTTGATAATGAGGATAAAGACATCCAGGTAATTTGTAGGAGGCCCACTTTTAAGTTTCCATAACTTTAATCAACAAATGTGTATATACATGATACTTGTGACTCGTACACCACCTGATATTAAAACCACAAGGTTATAGACCGATCCCAACGGTGTGCATAGCGTGGGAAACTGGCATAACGGGCGTGCGTGTTCTTATTTAACCCATTTTTCGTCTCTGCTTGAATTTAACGTCGCCGGCGACGTAAATTATAAAATCGTTCGGTTCACACCATAAGGAGTTCTGATTTGGTCTTAATCATTTTCGGGTGAGGGCTTGTTGTATATAAAAGCCTACAACCATGCAAATATCGCTTTTGAAAAATCTTGAGGGCGCCTTATTTTTCAACATGTTGCCAGTGTCCGAGTTATAATATGCCCTAATTTACATCGTTGGGGGTGTCAAATATATAACAGCGTATGTGATTTTAAATCACATGCGCTTAAAGACGTTTTTGGTGAAAAGAAAGTCCCATTCGTAAGTCTATTGCTAGTGGATATTCTGAAATACAAAACAAAACATTTGTTTTGACGTAGAGAAATTGTTTCAAGTTATAAACCCACCTATCTGTATGAAAAGGACAATTTAAAAACAAAACGTACACTTACGTCACTGGTGGGATACCCACGACATGTTATGATATTGAACAAACCCAAAAGGCGGATTTTAGTATCAGATAGGTACATTTTTATAATCATATTTCATTGAAATTATATTACTAATACTACAGATACTTTTAGTAATAGTAATAATGAATACAATAATACTAAATATTACTAAGAAGAATATTAAAAAAATAACCCATTATACTGGTCGACAAGTCGTGTTGGTCGAGCAAAAAGCACGAGGATATTTCCGATTGATTATTACTTGATCGGGTGACGGAATTACATCCCCGTGCTCGTGGTATTATTGATTCATTGAAAATGCTACTGGCCAAAATGATCATAAATAAAGTTTTGTATTTGTGGTGTGTGTGGGGGGGGGTGTGTTGGTGAAGAGAGAGAGAGAGAGAGAGAGGGAGGGAATGAGAATGGGGGAGGAGAGAAGAGAGAGAGACGAACCCCAACATCAACTTCTCATCTTCGATCATAAAGTTGTACCATTTTTCACCCACGCCAAGTCATGTTGTGCAAATTACTTAACCACACTACGACGATTTCATTTCCCCCTTCTTTAAAAAAAGGAATACGCGCACATTCCAAGAGTTTGACAGAAGCAGTCACATCCCACTTCTTTGTTAAACATGCAACCCCGTGGAAGTTGTGTGTGATTTATAAATATATATCATGTGCCTTTTAATTGTTACTGGGTTAGCGCTAACTACCGCCACTAAGCAACCGCTTTAAAGCGATAAGGAGTCAATGACGACAGTAAAAGTGTGCACTAATGGTTGATTTATAGAATATATTACAGGAGGTAAGACAATATTTCACATCTTAATAATACTTGCTCTTCTTTGTATTCTATTCTTCCGTTTTCTACTCTTCATCTTATTCCGTTTTTTTGCTTCTCTCCTTACTCTTCTTCTTACACTTCTTGCTTTTCCCCTCTGCCATCTTCGCTTGCTCTTTTCTAATTTTCTCGCTCTTCGCAGCTGTTCTTCTAATTCTTCCT
Organism: Ophioderma brevispina; assembly: GCA_023653785.1. Lineage (NCBI taxonomy): Eukaryota > Metazoa > Echinodermata > Ophiuroidea > Amphilepidida > Ophiodermatidae > Ophioderma > Ophioderma brevispina. The sequence goes on from JAMKCH010005148.1 coordinate 39,405, forward strand.
TTTATTTATATGGTCTTTTTAAATCACGAAATGTATTTCGTCTGAATTGTCATCCTTTTCCTGCCTTTATGTTGGTATACTTGGTTTTTCTATAGAGTAGATTCCAACCCATCGGGTTTACGCTAAATCTATTGTAACTGTAGCCTGCATAGCAGAGAACGAACGTCATGCTTAAAGAAATTATTCAAGTCAATATTTATAGCTAGATTTCACTCCACAACATTCTGACTAATCGAATTTACTTCAGGTGAGTTTAATGTTACTGACTTATGACTCGTTTGAGCCCCCTGTGTATTTAATTTGTTCATGAAACATGTGAATCAGGCCACTGTTTTCTTGTTTCTACATCCGCTACAAACGAATCACGCGTCAAAAGTTTTCCTCTATGACCGATGTGTTAATCTCCTATAGCAAGTATTTTGCATAATTGCTATCAGATGTTAGTATATTTTTTATTAAAATATGTTTCCGCCATTATATAGCTTCATCATACCAGTTTTAACCTTCCTGATTTGGGTTTCAAATCCAGATCCAGCCGTCTAATATGGCCACCGCAAATAGGGCCTTTTTTTAAGTAACTAATTGGACGTGGGCTGGGATAACGCAGGTGTTTGAGTGATATTTTGAGTGGCTGCAAATGAGAATCGATGACATGTATTATTTTTTCTCGCATGCTTTTGTTCAAGATGGCGCGCTCTTGTCTATGGAACTTTGAACCGAAATCAGGAGGAAGATCAGCCCTGCCCATCTTTAACCACTCTAAGAATGGCCCTAAATTATTTACAGATGTAAAAAATATTATCCAAGATAGTGCTGTTACAGGTGGTGAGGGCCCGAGTGCTTGGGTCACATTAGTGGTTTCTAAAAAACTAACAGGGCGACAACAACTGCTGTCAACCGGATGCAATAAAAGCTAGTAACATCTCAATCCCTTAGCACAGTTCAGTACCTTCCATTCGCCAGTGTATGTTGAAAATACACCCCCTGATTTTTTGGGTAATGATATCTGATACCCAGATTACATACACAAGGTCAGTCCATGTCAATATTTTACAAGTAAAACAACACTGAACTGGTGTCCTTGGTGAGATTAGCATGTTGTACACTCATAGTGAGTAGTGGGGTATGGCCTTTAATTACGGACTATCCGCGAGGTTCCAGGAAAATAACTGACTTACAAATCTGTAAGAAAGGGAAATAAATTCTATAAGTAGAAGGGAGATTTAAAGGTCCATCGGCCCGATCGCTAATAGCCTCGTTCGTCCCCCAGAAGCCCAGATTTTACGGGAAAGTGGGTCAAATTTTTGGTATCAAAGCAAAGCCTACTATTTTTCTCATTTACCCCTGTAAATCTAAGGGCTAATGATGTTTGGTTTAGGAGTTATACGAAAGTTCTCCATTTTTGTCGACCAATAGTAATTTTATACAGTACTCCATGGGGCTCACAAAATCACTTTCTGGCGTCCCTCAAAACGGATTGAAGATATCGGCGCGAAACCCCTTTACAGATGGGGTGTTTTGGGTGACGGCCATTCTACCCAAGATGAAAACTTTATAGACTTAAAATCGGGACCATCCCCCCTTTAAATCTGGTTATACAATCTAATATATCCAATAATATAATAATAATAGAAAATAATAACTTAATTTAAAATGAGACTTAAGGGAAAATTGAATTATTCACTATATCTGAGCTCTTATATTATTTCCTTAAAATTCCATATCCGTTGTTATCCAAAACGGAATAAAAAAACTGTAATAATTGTGGGTTATTAGAGAAAACCCGGTTAGGGGGAAACGAAATTCCGCCCTAAACGTCTTAATTAGTGCATACAATAGCAATTGTCTACCTACCCTAATTCTAGCTTAGAATCATAATAATAAAATTCATAGCTTATTTAAACATGGTAAACCAGGATCAATACAATTTTGTCCCCTTTCCCCACCTGTCTGTGTACAGAGTTATAAACATATATACCATCATAGATTACCATATCAGTTTAAAACAGTAGGGTATTGACAATTAAATTCAGAACAGGTGGATATTAACACAAAAAATCCATAAAACAAACTCATACAAAATAATCATTTTCACGTCATATATAAAACCACTCATTAGACTCACCTCTGCATCTGGTTACTCATAAGATACACGACTCACACATTCCATATTTTGCCTCATGAAAAAATTTAAAACCCCCCTCCTGAAACAACTTTTCGAGCAACAGTGTTCTCTTTGTTTCGTCGTCGGGACTCCCGCCCCACCGTAACAGAAACAAACAGAACAGCCGACGTCATTCCCACGACTAACGATTGACCGTACCTGCCGGCGTGAAATAATTCATTTTGTTTTACCTTCTCATGTTTGAAAATAGAATTCCCGTAAAAAAATCAACAACCAACAGTAACCAATAACAATCGAAAAGAATAAGAATCCCATCCCGAAAAAAAAAATGATTAGGTGGATACTGATTATACTGCACCACGTCTGAACGAGTTTTTTATATTCGTGATTATTGTGATATTATTATTTTTTCTATATTGGAAACCACCCTCAAAACGGGCACAAAAAATGCAAGACACAGGACCCAATTCCTTCTGGACACAAGCAAGCAACCACAGACAGTACAATGAGTTCATGGAAATATGAGCTCTAAATTGGCCGGAATCCACTTCTCCCCCATGAAAGTGAAATTGGCAAGAATTATTAGTACAATTGCAACGCCTTACTCCAAACCCTGCTTTCGGTGTGATTTTTTATGTTTCTTTTTAAAATGTTTAGAGTTTACTAAGCATGAAATGGAAAGATTGTTCCTACTGCTTTGGTGATTTAGTGTCATTTTTTTAAAATTATGAAAATAATGTAAATTCAATTTGCCACGTAATATGCATAATATGCAAAGTTCCAAAATTGTGAACTTAAATATTAACCTCCTTTTGGAAAAAATTTACCATAGTATTATACCGGTTCTATAACACTTAATTGACCGGCGGGGGCGGTTCCTAAAGACCACCCCCCCCCCCAGACCCACAGACCACCCCCCCCCCCCCCCCCCACCCACCCCCCCCCAAAAAAAAAATGTTTTCTTTTTTTCGTCGCTTGGCCGCCCCCCTTTTAAACTAATAACGCGTGCGAAATTTTTTCGGTTCGTTCGGGTTCGTCGAGTTTTTTGTAAGTGTGGACTTTTAAAATGAAAAAAAATGGGCACTTTCTTTTCATAACCAAGAAGAATTATAAAAAAAAATCGGCCAAGGAGAACGTTAATGAGTTATTAGTGGGAGTCCCATGGAACCCCTCCTCCTCCGGCACTAAACAAAAGTCGGCTGAAATTTTTTTTAAAAACAAGAGCCAAACTTTTTTTTGCTATATATGGTGGCAACAACATACCTTTAAGTAAAAACAATTATTAGTACAATAAAACTTAACCCTTTATGTGTTTGAATACCAACAACCTATTTCATCAATTCTCAACACAAAAACAATTTTCAACATTTTCATTCACCCATGGCCGGACGGGGAACGGGGGCGTTATCCTAAACCTAAAAAAACCGTCTACTCTCGTTACTGTAACAAACTCGTTAATCTCTTTGGGAAAATGAACGTGTATTTTTTGCAAAACAAATCCGTAAAGAATACAACAAGATTTGCCTAAAACTGTAACGTTTGTTTTCCAACTATGTGTCATTATGCTAATTGTGGGTTTTCTCTAGAGTATAAAATCAACATAAAGAAGTTTTCAAAAAAGGTTGATGTATAAGCGTAATGTTCGTTTGAATTTGCCCCCGAATGTTTTCGGGTCCGCTCGTCGTTCGTCCGTCCGTTCGGTCGTCCGTTCGCCGGTGTATTTAAAACAATAATTTGCCCCTAATGTGCAGAGCCCAAATATAAATAATTAAATTTGGTGGGTTGTTTTAAATTGACCCTTTCAACATGTGGGTAATAAGATTTTTTCGAACTCGCTCTAAAGAACAAATAAGATCAAATCACACACATCACCCGTGTCGACGTTTGTTTGTCCTCTGTTGAATTGGCAAACACAACTACCGGGAGTGAAAACCCCTTGGTTACATTATAATTGTTAATTATGTTTTTTTAAATAACATGGGGCTTGAAGGCAACGTTACCTCTTTCGGTCTACATACTACACTACATACTACTAAACTCTTCCCATTAAACTCCTCACTATCTAACTTACTTACTTACTACTCACTAACCTCTTCTGTCCAAAAGGGTATGCTAGACAAATCACAAATCATTAAGATCAAATGCCAATCTGAAAATCCTAAAAGGGAATAACCCCCCATTTCAAACAAGATTCATCCAAAGGGTTTATATTTCCACGTAGCCCATTAAGACCCCTTCAGCGCTAAGCTTTCACCACCCAACCATCCCAGCCGCCACGATTTATTTCTGTTTGTGTTTCCCGCTGCCCCGCGCGGGAGCGCTGGGCTATAATTGTGGAGATAACTTGACAGACAAATGGAAGTTTTTTGGTTTTGTTGGCTGCATTTAGCCTGAATACCTTGGTCATACCACCTTTATTTTGGTTCAACATTTTTTTTCATTTCAATTTTTTTCATTCACATGAAAATTGAAAATGATGATCAGTGCTAAAATTACGTACAATTACGTACTTAATGGTTTGTGCTATGAACACATGATGTGGCAAAAATATTAATTAAATGCAACAAACAAAATGTTTTTTTTTGTAAGTAAATTATTATACAAGAATACAACACAACAACACATAATAGCCAAAGAACACGTAAAAAAGGGGGAGGAGTATGAGGATGAGGGGGCTCAGGAAGGAGGTGGAATGGGACTGGAGAAAACGGAATGGGGGTGAAAGAAGATGGGGGGGGGTGAGGTGGGGGGGAGTCAGCAAGAAAGCGGGCAAGGGGAGTGGGTGCGGTTGGAGGAGCGCAAGGAGCTAGCCCTCTCTTCTCTTCTTTTCCTTATTCAGTTATTTTCATCATTCAGTGTTTTTTATATAAATCTATAGTGGATCTGTTACAAGGTTCTATTACCACGGTGTTTAAGAAGAAAAAGAAGTGGGAAGATATGTGGGGAAGTGGTGTCAAATTCAGCTAGGAGAGGAGGAGGCCCTTTGGGTGGGCCCGAAGTGCCAGCAGTGCCTGGTTAATCATTGCATATTCATAAATATTTGACAATTTTCTTGATATCTGACAGAAGTTTACGATGTCGAGTCGTCGACTTAATTTAGGTCACTAACAGTAAAACTTAACAAGAGTATAGTGAACATGAGTTAAGTTTACGATACCACATTAATTTATACCATCCAGTTTTCAACAAAATAAAATTCACATACACTAAGCAATTTTTTTTTGTTTGGAAAATGTATTTTAATCTCTCAATTCTTGGCTATTTTTTGATGTTTTAATAATTCTGTCATTTATTGCGGTTTGCGCGGGACATACACACATTGGTGCCCAGCCCAACATTTTCGTGTTATTATCAGTAAAGTAAAACTCGTAGGAATTTCTCTGTCAATAATTGTATTACAGTAGTTCAAGCTATTGGAGTTAGCCGCGTTTTGGAATTGATCTGTTCATTATTATTTTAATGCTGTCACCCTAATGCACCTGTGTGAGCTATTTGTCCATAACCTTGGTCATTATGTTTCCTTATTAAAAGCCAATAAATTAATATAAACAAACATCATAGAGTCAATACGTAAAAAAAATTTCAAAATGTGGTTTTTTAATTGACTTTTCATTCCCGATCCATGAATGAATAGAGCTGAATGTTGCCGCTGCCACTGAATTGTTAATGAAGTGACATTTGAGGGACAAGTGAATCAATTTTAACATCTTTAGATGAGTGGTTACAAATCGATGTTTGTACTACAACTTACATCCTAAGGTCACATTTAATTTAATGAAAATGAGACCAGAAAGAAAACAAGAAAAGGACATATTCGTCAAACTACTAAAGAATTTTGAGGTAAATGAGGCAAACTGTGTTATAAGTAAAACCAAAATTACGGAATCCATTCGACATTTTAACTGGTCAAAAAAAAAACCACAAGTCTTGCTAATAAGTCATTAGGACTTTGCCTCCTGGGCAGCCTTATTCATAAACATATGATTATGCTGAAGCGTTTTCCATGGAGGGTTCCATGGATCCCCTGTGTTGTCCCCACTGAAGTAAAAGCCATTGTCCACTTAAGTATTAAACCCCTTAAAAAAGCATAATGGCACATTTTTTAAGAGCGACCCCCAATTTTCAAATATTTGCACAATTTACGACGTTGGTAATTGTCTATGAAACTAAATACCTGCTAACAAGAATGGCTAAAAAAATGCGTATTTATCATAAAATACAGCGATTTTGTAATTAGAATTGGATCCCAGATTGGGACTTTAACGGCAGATCTGGAAATGTGCTACGTTTATGTCCGTCCATGATGAAATAGTGCCACTCGAGAAATTAACCGTCTTAAACTTGAAACTTCCGTGGAACCAATAAAACTAATGAATGAGCGTATACACGTACATGGCGCTAGTTCCCTTCCTTCCCGGCTATTTCACAATGGAAATGCCTTTCCATCAGTGCCGTTGAATTATTATCGGGATCGATCCCGATAATAATTATTCTAATTCAAAAATTCTTTCCTCCTTCCTTCGTTTTGTGAACAACATACATTCGAGCTTAACAACCATTCACAGTATAGTTTTACCACCCAGCTTCCAATGCACCGTGGTAAAAATCCTCAAATTTTTTTGTGAAAAATTGGGGGCGCTCTTCAAAAAAAATGGCTAATATTGCCTTAATGTTTAAACCTCTGTTTCTTCTTGAACCTCTAAGTGGAAATGCGGTAATATTTGTTCTCCTTTGTGTTTCATTGACAATCTCCTCCAGGTAGGGTGCATTGAATTGGGTGGAATAAAAACATGGATTTTAGCTATATAGGCGGGGAGATATGGTCCAAGTTATGCCCTGATCGTAAAGTTAAAGGCCGACTCATAGCTTTTTCCCGAGGAGGGCGCCCTCATTTTCAAAGAAATCGCGTTTTATTTTTTGCAATATACATAATGCGTTTTGTCCATATACTAGTGACTGTGTGAAATAGCTAGTCAAATCAAAGTCCTTCAATACGAAAATCCTACAACTTTGTTATAAAATTTCCGGATCCGGAATTTTTGTTAAGCACAGTATCCTATGCACGTAATACTATACAAAGCAACAAATGGTTTAACTGCAACAACACGAAAAATATCCCGAGCATCTCAACCTTTGGAATTGTCCAATTGATGTTAGCTATCTTTAAGTTTAGTTGATTATTTTTCAATTATTACACAAACAAACCAAACAAAATTTTATTTTTGAAATCACTGTGAATCACAGACTTTTAAGTTCTCTTTTGCTGAAATGATAGATTAGGGTGTGTAGAATAAGAAGCTGCCGGGTGCCACCTGGGCATATCCAGATGGGGCGTCAACCATAAATGATAATAATCTATTCACCCATATTATCAAACTATGGAGTTACTAGATATACAGGTTGTCCCAAATAAATGCAATCCTTGTAGTCGGTGCTATAATTTCAAAATTTACTGAGAATTAATTATTCAATTTTAATACAGATTCTGAATGACGAACTTGTTTCGTACATCTTTGTTCCCTTTGTTTGTTTAACGGTTCACTAGTTTTGAAACAAAGGCTATTATGTAACCCGCTGTCAATTACCACCCATTCCGTGTGCCTTAGATTCGTTGAAACAGGTTCACCTTGAAAAAGGTGGAATACAATTTTCTTTCAACTACAAAAATCTCCTGGTACTAATCCTGCTGTTTAAAAAAAAAAACGTAACCGTATTTTGCTCTAATCATATTTAGAAATAGTACCTTAGCGACTTGGGGCCAAATTTTAATGTATCCCATGTTGGTCTGACAATCTGCGTGAAATCAATGAACAATTGCAGCGCAGGGAAAACACCACATGAAATGGAAATGTTTGGGTCTAATAAGTTCAAAATTATTTTAAATACTAAAATATTTGTACTTAATTGTTTTACTCCACGGCTTTTATCGTCTTGCAGTACAGTATTTCCCCTACTCATATGAGATAGTTACTTAGCGACTTGGCCAAACTTAAAATGTTTTATCTTTCGTGTGTCTGACAAATCCACATGAATCTTGCAACATTGCGGCGGAGGGATTAAATACCAAATAAATGGAAATGGTAGACTGGGGGTGTTGAAGACCATTATGATATAATATGTTTACTATGGACCACTTTATAAACAACCAACACAAATAAACTCACTGAAAACCAAATTTTGAGTTACATCAAACAACAATGTCAGACTTTTTTTTTACCTATTTTGTCAAAGACATGTTGTCTTTAATTTTTTAAAAATTAAAATATTTATTTGTACCAGGTAATACTGGGTTAATTGAACCAAACTTAAGTAGTAAGGGTAAAAGAAGAGACAGGAGAAAAACCAAACAGCTCCTGCAACTTTAGCTGCCTTTGATTGTGTATCATCAGTCAAACTGGGAAGGCTTAAATTGTCAGTATTTGCTTACGTAGCATTGGTTTCCTAAAACAGTGAAGCAAATCAGAATTAAAATTTAACAGATGTTGAGAAAAGGAGATGCCGTACAGATATCTCTCAACAATTTCAAACATTTAAAAGACAGGATATTACCCGGAGATTTTTGTAGTTAAAAGACGCTTTATTCACTTTTCAAGGTGAACCAGCTTCAAACGATCTAACGCCAACTTGGAATGGGATAATATGACAGCGGGTTACATAGCCTTTGTTTCAAAACTATTGAACCCTATCCGGACAACATTGGACATGATGTATATACGAAACAAGTTCGTCATCAGATATATTATAAAATTGAATAATTCTCAGTAATGTTGTCAAAGGTCAGCTAAGGTTATTAGTGACATTTTACTATCTATAATAATTACTACTACAAAATGGTCCACAATTGTGACAGTTTAACAACCATGATCTAACTGATCAATTTCTTTCTTATAACTCAACTCACCGTATAATAAGGAATGAGGTCATCATGAGTGCTACTTGAAACCATCAGAATAAGGAATGATATAGATGGTCTTCTCTCTTCCTAGAAATGCCCAAAGGGTACAACAGCATGAGTTCGCTAAGTTTGTCGCTAATTGGTTCTACAATGGTCACATTGAACGGATATTTTTCTGGGATGTACTGATGTCACATTGTCAGCATTCAAAAGGCAATTAAGGTTTCTTTATTTATTTATTTATTTCTTTTATTTTTTTATTTTTTTATTTATGTATTTAGTTTCTTTTCATATCTTTTCAGAAGTTGTTTTTTGCGGGGATCCCGTGATTTGGTTTTTCCGAGACTCAAGCACTTGTGATTAGAGTTAAAAACTCGACCTCATGCTGATTTCTTTTTTTTTTCGGGGAGTTTTTCCGTAACCTGACCCATCTGACACTCTTTTTTTTCTGACCCACTTATGAATTCGGAAACCTTAACGGAATAAACATGTGGCTTTATTCCGTAAAGGGTTCCGAATTCAGAGGTGGGTCAGAAAAGAAGTGTGTCAATGGGTTACGTTTACGGAAACTCCTGATTTTTTCGTCTCATATAGTTTTTTTGGAACAAATCAATTGTGTCTGACAATAGTGAACTCGGACATTATGATATCGAGATTTTGGTGTCCACAGAAGGTCCACAAACCATCACTTTGTTAATAGTCTATCTCAAACCGATGTCTTCATATAGAATATTACAACAAATGTGTAATAAAATTCGGGATCGTAAACTTTTGTATACAACGTAGCCTAATGGCACTGTTTTACCTATGCAAGATGTCTATCAAAACGAAAAATTCGAGTCATCTCACAGACTTTGGAATTGAACATTGTAGGTGACTATCCTTTAGTTCTAGCTTACTGTTTTTTTTTTAAAAGATACGCACACACACACATTGTTTTCGCTATCTCTTACTCAGCCTTTAACTCCCAAGTGCCCCAACTCTTCAATATATTTTCTTAATTACAAAGAAAACAGAAGAGAAGAAAATGTAGCGACCTCATTTTCGAACAAATCGTGTTTTTTCTCCATACTTATATATAGCATAATGCTTGTCTACATACTAATACTTTGTGAAATAGCTAATATTTAAATCGATGTTCTTCATATAGAAATTCAGACTTTGTAATAAAATTTTTGGAAAAACAAGAATTACACAGTACATAATATCCTATGGTACTGTTATTTATGCATAGATGTTTACCAACATCAAAACGAAATCCGATTCAACTCAACTCTGGAATTGAGCCATTTAAAGGGATTATCTTTAGCTTTGGCTTTAGCTTACTGGTTTTTTTTTAAATAAGCACACCACTCACACACACACACACACACACGCGCGCGCGCGCGCAATTGGATTTCAAAAAAATCTCTGAGTCCATTTATGCAAGTGTCAACTCTTCAAATGTATTTTCTTTAAAAGAGAAAAGAAAAAAGTGGCCGTACTCAATGAACGAATTCTACAACAAAATTCCAAAGAAATTTAATAATGCTTCATCATTTAAGATAGAGAAAACTAATGAAACAGGTGCAGTTTTATGAGATTGCTTCTTTGGCTTGAGGATATGACAGAAGAAATTAATTTAAGATGAAATGTTGATAAGTCTTACATAGATTTTCTTTCACATCCAAATACGCGCTGATACCGCGAAATGTATGCATGTATTATGCATGAGATTATTGATAACACATCAGCGGTCTTTTTTTCTTCAGGATTTTCCTGAATGTTTTCACGATAATTGGACTTTCTTCTTCTGCCAACTATTTTGTATTTATTATTTTTATTTACTTTTATTTGCATGCATATTTGATTAAGGTTATTTTTGTACTTATTTGTATTGCTTTAATCTACTTTTACTTTTACATGTTCTCCGCCTATTTGGACATCAATATACAAACAAATAAGAAAACAAATATAATTCCCTCTAAATATCTCTAGCAAGCACGAAAATCTGCATGCACGAGATCTATTTATACCTATGGGTAATAACAGTGTCGTAAGCTACCAAGACATTGATGCATGATATTATATGAAGACACATATGCTAAAAATCAATGGTCCCCAATAAAGTTGTTGATACCGCAGTGAATGGACAACTTCAATTAACCAATAAGCCCGTAAGCTGGCAGTGTTTTTTGCTCATCAACGTTCTATGAATGCTATTTTAAATGCCTTTTTGTTGGGAGCCCCCGCCTGCCTGAAATCCGCTAATCCGTTTTAGTCAATATTTTGGTCGCATTCTTCGGGAATTCACGCACGCGACCGAACTTTATTTACCGCCCACCTTGACACGACAACCAAAAGAGCGAATTTTAATGGGGAAACAATTTTTTAGTTTTTACCCCGAGTTAGGTTCTGTCCAAACCAAAATAATGTTTCCTTTTTGTTAGATTAGCTGTTTTTTGTCATTGTGGGCAAATAAATTTTGTCATGTGTGTGACTTTCCGAAGGATGGCCCTTTTATGGCGTGTGTAGCAGAACAAAACGTTCGTGAAATGTTTCTATGTGCAAAAAATACAATTGACAATCACTACAAAAAACTCCGCAGAGTTATTGTTATGAATGGAAACTATTGAATTCAACAAAAACGACCTACTCAACCTAATGGATATGTTGTTTATGTGTTTAATCTTTCTGGCGGAGTTGCTGGGTTGTTTTCTTGTTTTCTTGTTTTTTTTATTTAATCGTTTTCTTTGTTTAATTGTTTAATGTTTGCTTTCTTTTCAGTTGAGACGGCAAGGCTATGCGCGCTAAATGGGACAATGAGTTTAGGAGTTTATAGCAGAACACTGTCGCTGGTAGTTTTGGTGATTTTTTTGTTCCACTAATGCAACATTTTTGAAAGCGAACAATTTAAAAGTGTCTACACACACTCGAAGGTCTAAAATGTTTTATTGTTATTAATAACCAAGTTCAAAGAGCGAAACACTAGTAATGTGAGGCCTTACAAATATGACCCCAATCTTTAATTCTAATTGACTTCTTCTTTTTTTTTCATTCTTATCACTTTTCGTTAATATCTTCTTTGTTGTTTTTTCTTTCTTTACAATGCGTTCCCCTTTTCTTCTTTTTTTTTTCTGTTTCTTTCATTCTTTTTGTGTTCTTGTTATCCCTTTCCTTTATTTTTTAATCTGTTTATTCTTGGTATTCTTGTCTTGTATTCTTTGCTTCCATCGTTTCTCATGCCTCCAATGGAATTAAATTAATTTAAAGAGGATTACGTTAATATTTCACATATTGCATTGGCTAAGACCTCACTGGCGTGAAGTGTCGCAATTTTCATGTTCTATCGCTTTATGATTGATCCATATATTTGCCATATTTAAGGGCAACATGCCTTCAGATATCATCACAGACTCTCGCAGCAAAGCATGCTGTTTTTTATTGGCCGCCGGCAGTTGAACCCAACTATAAACCGACAGATTCGCACAATTTGTCTACATTAGTAGCAACTTGTATGTTTGAGATCGAGAACCTGTTGAACCCGACTTGTTTTTATGCTGCCGGCTGATATCAATATAACGGCGCCAAAACCCTAATCGCTGAAAACTCATGGCAATAGACAAGAATGCGTGGTATAGTAATGGTCCTATGTGATATACTTCCTGAGAGATATTTTAAAAACAAACAATCAACCAATTAAGTCAACAAACAAGCAAATAAACAAACACAACCAATAAACAAACAACCATGCATGCAAGCAAGTAAGCAAACAAGAAAACAAAAATACAAACAAACCAAACAACCAGCCATCTGAATTAGCCAAAATACGCATTTCGGTGGCGCTCTTCACAATTTATTTTGCCTCTTAAAATCGTGGAGTAACTTTTGGGATTTTTTTGTTTCAGTAATGTATTAATTGTATGTATGTCCGACCATTATGAGCCAAATTTTATGGAAAAAGTCCTTCGGAAAAATGAGTTTTCATTTTTGGGCGGAAGAAATTGCTGCCCGTCATAAAATCGTTTTTGGACAGCCATTTTTAATCTGTACAACCGATTTTCCCCCGTTATGTTGTTGTGTTGATGTACCCCATCAATGACCAGAGTTTTGGTAAAAAAAAAAGTCCAACGGCAAAGTGGTTTTATGCACTTTTATGATTTTTTAAAATATTTTTAAATTTTCCAACCTTCTTGAGAAAAGCTAATTCACAACATTTTAGTTGATATTACTTACCCAGCAAACACAAAACGTTCAGAGAACGTTTTCCCCAGGTTCTGATTGTTTGTTGTTTTTTTTTTACGTTTGTGGTCCTTTAAAAAACGTTTAGAAAACGTTCTAAAACGTTTCCTATGTTGAATTTCTTTGCGGTTTTTAAAAACGTTTCGGGAACGTTTTCTGTACGTTATCAAATTAACCAACCTGTTGATGTTATTTTACAACGTTCTTAAAAGTATTTTCTTAAACGTATTAAGAACGTATTTTAAGACGTTTATAATACGTTATAATTTGGTTACATTGCAGACATTTTCTGATGGTTTTATTAAGACCTTAGAAGAACGGTTTCTAGATGTTTGTAGTGCGATAGTTACTTACATAACAATGTTTTCAGTTTGTTGCACGCTAGGCATGTTTTAGATACATTCAGGGAACGTTTTCTGAATGTTGTAAAGTAAACCAACCGGAAACCAACATATTTACGTTATCTTGCAACGTTCGTAAAACGTATATTTGAAACGTTTAAGGAACGTGATTTTATGAGGTTTTAAATACGTTATAATTTGGTTATACTATATCCGTTTCCTGTTGGTAAGACTTTAAAAGAACAGGTTCCAGATGTTAATTCGTAATGTGCCTAGGCCTTGCCCTTAGGTTACTATGCGACGTGCATAAAACGTCCTACCCAGAATGTTTTCAATTAAACACATTTGGTAAAGTTGACGTTTCGTTAACGTTTTTCTGAACTTCTGTAATATAACTTGACAACGTTTTTCAAATCATGTAATATTAATTTGTTTATACATTCATGAAACGTTGCATAATAAGTTAAAAATCCATTTATTTGTTACCCAATAAACACAAAGCACGTTTTTGCAAGACGTTTTGTAAACGTTTTTAGAACGTCACAATGTGACATTATAGGGTTAGGGTTAAGGGATTTAGCGTTAAGGTACAAGGATGTCTATACTGAAAGCTACTTTATAGAATAATCACTTAATATTTGGAAAAATAGTTAAAAACAATCGCTTACTAAACATCTAGCCTATATAAATAGAAGTGCAAAGTGTTCAATGCCGTTAACCATGCAATACACACCTACAGAATAACATGAATTTCTTTTTTTTTCATTAATTATTACTATTTAATTAGGCATTTAATCAAATGTGCTTTTAACGTTTTTGACCTTCCACAATAAAACGTCCAGAAACGTTTCGAGGAAACGTTCACAAAACGTAAACGAAATGTTCACAAAACGTTCAGAGAACGTTTTTTGGCTAGCTGGGTACACATGAATTACTAAGGCTAACGGTTCAGATTTTATAAAAAATCTCATCGTTTTTAGGTAAGCTGGGAGCGGACGAGGTTGTCAATCACGAAATGCCACAAGATAGCTTTAAAATAAAGTTTGTATGTTGAATAACCAAGATGTATTAATACTTCTATTAATAAACACCTTACAAATTAAACTGCTACTCTACTACGACTACTACTACGACGACGACTAATACGGTTTTAAAAGGTTAACATTTCTGTGAAAAGGTACACGCCCGGTGGTACACGTTTGCCAAATTCGCTCCTACCACCACCACCACCACCACCACCACCATCACCACTACCACTAACACTAACACTACTACTACTACTACTACTACTACTACTACTACTACTACTACTACTACTACTACTACTACTACTACTATACTACTACTATACTACTAGCTACTACTACTACTACTACTACTACTGCTACTACTACTAATATTAATAATACTACTACTAATGGTAGTCTACTAATGCTATGCTACCACTATCACCATTACTACTGCTACTATTACCATCTACTACTACAATTAATTGCGAATGCGAATTTTTTTTTAAGAAAAGCTAAATCGAAATGCATTTTTTATTTGTTTTATTGCATTTTTGTCCCCCTTTTAATTTTTTTTTAAATTTATAATGCGTTAGATATAATATATTTTTTTTTATTGTGCATGATAACCTATCACAAAAATTAAATATCCTTCGACAATTATCATCCCCTACAGAAAGGTTTTCAAGGTGTACTCTTCTATTATATATTGAAAACTGTCTTTATTCCTTCCCAGGGAGTAGCGTTTATGCATTAAAATATGTTAAAATTTTTTGCCCTCTGGACTCGAATCACTGAAATTGAATAAATCTGTAAAACACTGAAAGGAATCCAACTGAAAAACGCAAAACGATGTAACCCATACCTGTGTCCAAAGAGCACGACTATATCTCAGACGATTTGCGTTGGCTACATGACCCCTTTTACATTCAAATGTCAGTTTCCTTTATTAAATAAATTGATAATCCTTAGAAAAAATTAAAGTTAATCCTTTAATGAAAATAATGATCCCGTGATCAAGCATACGATATATTGAGGATAAATGTGAAAGTCCGGTGTAGAAGTATTTAATCGTCGGGTTCATAGTCCGGGAACAATGTGAACAATAGGGCAATCGATTCATTTGACTCGTCACGCAACATTAGTTTTCACTTTTATTCCGTATCGTCTATGGAGCCCCGGACTGTGGCTCCCGCGGACTATATCTGCTTACAACCGCATGAAATAACAACGTTGCCTATTAATAATGTTGGTCTGTATGATTAAATGATATCGCGCCAAATTAAAATTGTTTATCCTGTAATGTTGCATGCATACATTAACAAAAACCAGGAGCTAATGATAATTAAACATTATGACTTGAGTCTTTGAGGAAGCTGTTTATAGTCGGGCGAAAGCTTAGCACCAAACAGCTGTAATAACTGATTTTATACTGCCTTTTAGCTCGAGCATGATTGCAAATTAATCAAATAATATAATAAAACAATATAAGACATTTGCCGTGGATGAAGACTTCGATCCCACCATCTCCCTCTTATATTCTTTGTTCTAATCCATTACGCCACCACGCATGTGTGCGTTTGCTCGAATGTTTACACCATTTTTTGCGACAATTTACGGCGCTAGATCAAGGTCTTCTAAATTTCTCTCACCATGTATTTATTATTCATTCATTAGCACTCAAATATCTCTTATCTATTTATAATTATTCAGAATTAACTCGTATCCCAATGTTCCGAATGTTGCTCACCTCCTCATATGGACTGCATTACGCTTTTAATATCATGCTATGGAGTTTCAAAAACGCCGAGCAAACGGCATTGCATTCCGTGGTAGCGCAATGGGTTAGCGCAAATGAATACAAGAGGGAGGCTGTGGGGTCGATTCTCACCCACAGCAATTTTTTGAATATTAATAACGCTACGTTCGGTTGTCATTATTTTTTCTCAAATTATTACGGATATCATGAGAGAAATTCCAACAGAAGTTATTAGCAACTCAAACTCTCACATAATTATTTTGCGTTTCAATTTTCGTGTGTTAATTTTCTTTCTTTCGCCTTCTTTCTTTCTTCTTTCTTATCAGTTCAAACATTTATAATTAAGGGCATCAGATACACCGGTTGACTATACGGTTAGTCATTTCATTGCCAAAAGCCTAATCAAATTCCTAAAGTTATGAAAAAAGTGCGGTTGGAACTCTCTCCGGCCAATCTGAAAACAACCACGATGCTGCAGTAAATATTGGCTGTTGCACAATCGATTTATCATTGCAATCAAAAACTGTACACATCGTTTATCTGAAATTGTATAACCAGTTAAGTATCATCTGTGAAGGGCTTGCACAAAAATTGATGTAATGGTAAACCGTTACGGCAGTTAATTTCTATCAACTGGTAACACGCAGTTCCGTTTTTTCAATAACTATAAAATTAAAACTCAGCTAAATTTAATGTCTTAGAATCATTGAATGGTTTGGGTACGAGCTTACTTGAGTTGGTCAGTTCATATTATTTCTATGCCGTGACATGAGTTTCGGACATATCAGAAAACACGTAGAATTATTTTGAGGTCATAACCCCAGGCTTAGCTTACGGGATATCTAAACGATATCGAAAAATGGCTCTGGGCTACAGCTGCGATTGGCTGCCAAAATGAAGGTATACATTTCGGCTTCGTGATATCGTTAAACTAGATATCTACAGACAGAGTCCAGATCTTGTCCCCAAACTTCATAAATATTTATAAAATCAATCGGTGGCATGGTTCTGATGGGATTTGCTAGAAGGAAATAAATATTTGCTTGTGTTCAAAATGTCATCATGGTCATGTAACATAAAAAACATGTGTATTGCACAATATTGTAGAACAGCAAACTTGGTTGAGCTAAGAATTAAAATGCATCTATATAAGCCTGTACTTAATTTGCGTGGAAGTAGTTGTCTTCTTAAAACAAGGACAATCTGTGTTACATTATTTGTCAATATTGTAGAAGCAGCTTGCGTACAAGTTCAATTTTCAGGTTTATCACTCTAAACTTTTTTATATATATATGAAGAGTTTAATTCCAAAAGGCCCTGTGTAAAAATCTTTTACAGAAATTCCTACGAGTTTCAATGATCTAATGATTAAAATCACTTGAACTGTATTGGCGATTATTTGGCTACCTTTTTGGGTAGAATAGCAACGTACTTTAGTCTCATGCACTTAAAATCATAATTATCACATAATAGGTCTTTTAAAAAACAGCCCTCGCTTAGCGGGGATGTTTAGTACTTAATATGTTTAGGGTAAATACTTTAGATCAAGGGAAACCACTCTCGTATTAGAGAGATCATTTAACCACAGTATATATTAGTCATCACACCATAGACTCCTGCATCACCCTTTAATTTTGTAATACTCCCAAGGACCCCTATGTTTTTTTTTTGCATTTGCAGCCCTGTCACCGAATGCACCTGGTTTGGGAAACGCCAGCCTTACAAACACCCATTCCATTTGTTCATAGTGAGGGCCCCTCCCGGGCCCTTTCACCTGTACGTTGACTTTGTGGCAAATTTTCCTCAATTCCAAGAAATAGCCTGTCCATGTCATCCTTCATTCACAAAATATATTGTGGAAGTGTAGTATTTCATTTTGTTTAATTATACAGTCTGCGCTGGGTTATTTCTTGGTAAAAGAGCAAGTAGTGAACAAGTATTTCAGTCAATTACAGTTGTCACAATGATTTCCATAGCCCAAAACTCTGTTAATGAAGTCTGGTCAGCAAATGTGGACCATTCAATCAAATAGCCCATCACACCGAGATTACACACTTCAAACTTACAGGAACCAAGGTCATCAACGCTCGTGTTATCTGGGCATTGTACACAATAAGGGTACTCTCAAGAAGCCCATGGTTCACAGATCATCGGTTCAATGAACTGAGAATTTATCCACTGTAATTGGTGGGCTGTCATCCCTCAAAACTGTTTTGTTCTAGTCTGCTTAGGAAATGTAAATGAAATTTCCTGTATGATCATATACCATGTCCTATTCTAAAAATAATGGGAACCAGAAGACTTTGCACTGCTACATGATACAACCACCCAACTTTGTGCATGACTGTGATATTCTGTCCATTTCTTGCTGCACATATGCTCTGATATGCTCAGGCGGAACTTTCAATGTTGTGGCTTTTATCTACTTCGATTTTATACCATCTTCGATGGGAAAAAAACAACAGTTACGAATATGGTATTTTTTTCCAAAGGAGCTTAACCCAAAGTTGAGTCATTTTAACTTTGCATGCACAAGTTACACCGGGAACTTTTTAAAAAAAAAAGTTTTAGATACACTGCTTTACAAGCCTTACACAATATACATGAATACGTATGCAAGCACCTACAATGCACTTTAGCGTGTCAATTACTTTACTTCTCAGACAAACCATTGGGTTCCCTAAGTAAACGTATTAAACGACAAAAACCAAAATTTTGGATTTTGTTTAAAACGGGAACCATATTTTTTGCATGCACGTTATTATACCGTTGTTACAAACTTCATATTTAGTATTTACAACACCTTGTTTACTTATAAAAATTTGAACAATATAACATATACTTTCGAGGTTTGATGCACACCAAACCACACTCAACTTTATCCATTTTTATTCCATGTCCCGTCTTCCTGTCCTTTACACGGGAACCGACAGACCTTAAAAAAATTGTATACATAAATTAAAGATAATAGAGTTCAATGTTTCATATTATATAATCAAACTAAAAATTAGATTCAAATGGCTGTAATTGTCAAATGAGCATTTCTAATTTTGAATACATAGCTTGACAAATTGTTAAATCTAAATAAACAATGTCACATAGGGCAAACGGGACATTAATCTATTGGTTCCCTAATTTATCATGTAATATGAAATGACCCATTATAATATCGTACGCATCCAGTGCATTTATAAAGCAAAAACAATCAGGGCAAGAAATAACTATTTTCATGCACGCGTAAATACAAACTAATGCGAATTTTGTATTTGAAATGCCTTGACGAAACTGTATTACAGCATAAGTAGTGATGGGAGAGGTGTTGAGTTCAGTCTAGCACGTGAATTGACTTTAATATGAGTTTACTCCGTTGAGCCAGCAGATCATTTTCATATACTTTATATCAGGTGTTTCAATTTTATAACTTTGCAGACTTTTGACCTGGATTTACATAGATGCCAAAATTATTATTGAACGCTCTAATACGCATCCATAGTACAAAGGTTCCCTTGAAATCAAATGTCTTGAATGCATAATTCATTCTCTTGTAAAAAAGTGTTTAGATGTTCTTCTCTGTTGAAGCCTGCAAATCTTGGTTGGTTCAATACCTTTAAGCATATTCATCGGCATCATATGATAGTGACTGGTATAACACGCAGTCCCAAATCTTCTTCCCTTAGTATTATGTTGTTTTAAAGCCAGCCAAGTCTTGAGAGTTACCTCCTTGATGTCTTGATTTTTATGGTGTCACAGCTTAAAAATTTAAGGCCCGTTTAACACTCTCCTTCCCTCAATGGCAGAACGAGTGCCTGGGAGCCTAATAACTCGGTGTATTGACTTGTGTAAAGATGGTATTGAAGACGTTAAACATTTCACGCTCAAATGCCATGTTCTTGATGTTATAAGAACTAAAGAGTCTAGTCTACTCCAAAGAAGATTAATCGATTTTGCGGTCTCGGATTTGCTTTGAATATTACATGTCTAACATCTCGACATAATCTGTACCTCGTTTTTAGAGGTGACTGCATAATCGGCCCATGTTTCCGAGAAACTTGGCTATTTAGTCCATATATTTTTTGACACTACTGCAAGTCTTATTCTGAAAAAAACATGGCATATCAGAAATTGCGTCAAATTGAGTTCACATTAAGTTTGCCCTTCACTGGTTTATTGCTTGTTTAGGACTTTTTGTATCATGATTTCTTGTTAAAGTTGACACACTATATTGTTTAGTATTGCTTTACTGTCAACGCGTGGTCGCATACACAGTTTTTTGTTCAGTCATTTTACCCCTCACAGATTTGCTCTTAGTGGTTAAATCACTGATCTCTAGACATGGATTGGAAACCCGGGCTTCGTAATTGAGAGCCCTGATGGCGCATATTCAGGGGGTGAAACGCATTACAAACCAGGTCGTTCCGTGCTGGGCGCTGACATTTTGAATATTGCACACGGAATCATTAATCAGTGGGTGCTTGTAACACACATAATGTCAATTCGCTACAAACAATCCGCCCAAAATATCAGTTGTTGGAAGTTGGGTGGCTATTGGGTGGTTAAATTTTGTCCTACCCATGCCACACAATGAATGAAATTACACCAGTCGTCTTGATTTAAATAACCGCCTCAATGAATACCTCTTTTCACCTAAGCGGCGCATTGCATTATGAGAAACTATATTTGAGCACAAGATCCAGTTACACTATTATTACCCAACCTGGACCCCAAACCTTTTCAACACATACATTAATTTTTACTCACTAACCGATTACTGTATATGCAAAGCGGCACCCCACAGTTGTGGAGAAGCGGAGCAGCCATTGCTTTCTCATGTTGGTACTCTAGGTTTCTTTGTGTCGGCAAACATGCGAGCGGTGATGCTAAAGATTACGTACCGTTTGCCTCTTATCTATATAGAACCTCTTTGGCCTATTGCCTCATCCAAAACGATCCCAGCAGATGGTTAAGAGCCGGCCATTATAAAATTGTACGCATTGAAATTTTGATAAAATAAGCGACATAACAGACAGCATCAAGACCAATTCAGGCAGCTCATTGTATTTGCGCTATGGGATGGCAATGTCTCTAAAAACGTGCACACGGTACAACTTCTGTTAAACGGTGTCTCTGGTGAATGGGATTGTTTCGGTAGGACGCAACAGACGGCAAGATGCCCGCCCCGTTGCTCTCCATTCATCTAATTATACAATTACTGTTTTGTACCAATCCTTGTATAGAGATCAGTGGGTTAAATGCATGTTCCAAGGAATATGTTTTGTATGCGCCACTTTATTCTGTTACCTTGTACTGTTTTGTGTGTTCCTTTGTAAGGACGCACCACCGAGAAGGTGTGTGCCGCTGCTGTAAAAGCGAGTTGTCCAAAAAATAAATAAAAAAAATATTGTTTACTACATAGTTATGTTTTGTTTGTTTGTTTGAAAAAAACATTTTTGTGTTTTGTGTCTTGTTTTGATTGTCTCGAGTGGTGTTGTTGGTTTTTTTGTTTATTTATTTGATTATTATTAAAGGACTATTTTTTTTTTTTTTTTTTTTTTTTTTTTTAATTTTTTAGGTTTTTTCTTTTTTTAATATTTCAAAATGATGAAAAGATTCAGCTTTTAGATGAAAGTCTCTTGCCTCGTACAACTACGATATATTTTCAGTTTTAATTTTAGTTTCATTTGTTCGTAGTAAATAACGAAGAACAATGACTACCAAATTTCATCTTTCTAATGTGTGGGATAGGGACGCTGGACCGCCAAAAAAATGTTATAGTGCCGGTGTCATATAATACAGTTGTTCCGAGTGGACTGAGTGTCCTACCGCACGCGCCCCATCTGCCTATTGTGTTCTCGATTGAGTGTTGTATGCATCATTGTTTTGCACTGTACCCAAATGCCATTGTCTACAAGGTCACGATTATTCCCCCATACATATTGCTTGGCCAGCTGACACTATCTCGTGGGGGACACTCAGTTTTATTTACCACAGGTGTGAAAGCAGAAAACTATAGTCCGGCGGGTGCCACAGTCCGGGGCTCATAGACGAGAACGGAATTAAAGCGTGTGAAACTAATGTTGCGTGAAGAGTCAACTGATCGATTGCCCTATTGTCACCATTGTTCTCGGATATGAGTACGCCGGACATAATTACTTCTACACCGGTGTGAAAGCCCAGAATAGTCCGATGGGAGCCATAGGTCCGGGGCTCATAGACGAGAGACGGAATAAAAAAGCGTGAAACTAATGTTGAGTGAAGAGTCTAAAATTACTTCTACACAGGGACCAAAATGAAACTAAATCTTGTCACCGGATAGTGATAGGCGTTAATTTCGCGTTAGATGTTAGGTAGACGGGTCTATTTACGAGTCGATCACTTGACGAAAAAAAATTGCAAACAAAAGGTTTTCCAACGGATTTATGTAGTATTAGACACAGGAAGAAAATATTAAACGTCCTGCCAAGATCGGAGCCAGCAAAGGGTAAATTTTCAAAAGGGCGTCATCGCGCAAGATGGACTCTCAGTGCAATAAAATGACCATAAATGAATATCATTTTCTAGAGAAATCGTTTTGGTATTTTAACCTATTTTGGAGGTCAAGAACCCATTTCGATCAGAAAAAGTGTCATTAAACAATCGGGTTCCAAAAAAATCCAAATGGCCCCAATATAACGAAAATAGTATTAGTCCATATTCCCTTATTCACTTCAGAACTTAAATTGGTGTCTATCCCCATATTTACGGGTGAAGAAAGCCTAAATCAAGTTTCCCTTATTTCCAAGGTAATCGGCAAATCCAAGATGCGTCCATTTCGGGCGAGCACATTGGGTAGACGTTTTCATATAGAAGTACCAATTATGCAAATGAGGTATTCACATATATTCCGTCATTCCCATATGAACGTTGGTGCAGTAGTGCTTGAACCGATGAATGGCAATACCCCACCCCAAATTCTGATGGCTTGTTGACGCACTTCAAATTCCATTGACTGAATGTCAATTTGTGACAACATTTTGTTTTAAAGTACCGCACAATAAAACCTCTTAGACCAGCAAAACATCTCATAAGCATCTTGATTATGTCCACATAGAATGAGGCTTATCCATTATTAAAACCTTCAACCATTCTTGTCTAGTTCCATACAGAGTAAACCCTGGTGTTCATTGTTACTCGTGCTCTTCTGATAAGTGGCTATAGGGTTGTTGCAACTGTTTTTGACACTCTGTACACAGCATATAGGACATGTTTCTATCTTCAGCTCAATGGAAGTGGTTGAGCAGGGCATTGACAGTTGCAGTGAACAATCATCTTCAAGAGATTTTCAAGGGCAGGGTTTGCTTCTGACATTATGGGAGTGTCCATCGGCGTTTTTCTTCGTGGTCCCGCCCGTTGAGGTCTTTTTGTTACAGATTTAAATGATTTTCCCATGCACCCCTTAAAACTAATTCTAAATGTTTTTAGGATCTCTAACGACATATTCTTTTAAGAAGAATTATTTAATAAGACCTTTGATGTTACCGTTTACAAAATCAATATTGGGCCTCAAGGGGTCCGTTGGTGGTTTATATAAGGGTTTCGATTTAGTTGAAGCCCTCAAATGATCCGCTCATAATAAATAGCATAAATATGTACTTTGGCCAATATCCTGTGATTGTTAAATTACCGAAATATGGATAAAATGTGAGAGAAAGGGTCATTGGAAACCTGTTTAATAGTCATTGTGCCTGGAACAAAATTTTCAAATGCTTCAATCCTATAAAATTGGTGTCGCAGTATTGGAATCAGCATGAGCAATCTGGACATGTACGATGTATTTTATATTTGGATCTTCCATTTGGGTAAAATTTAGAAAAAAGACGATTATCTACTGCCCATATAAAACAATGCAAATTTGACAAGCGTAACTTTAACCGATTTAACCACCTAACGAACATCCTAAATATAGCAAATATAATTTTTCTGAATTGCGCCCGCTCATACAACAACTTAACACTAATTTTTGCCAAGATCTCTGTATTTTTAAAAGTTTGGCCCCATGTACAATGACCAATCATAGTTCAACACATTGTCATCACCCATATTTTGGTACCTAAACATTACTACTTGATGACTGATCTTTTAGATCCAAGATGGCAGCCGAAACGGACCCCTTTGGCCCAAATTATAAATGCATTTTAAAAAAAAAAAAAAAAAAAAAAAAAGATGTCATAGAGATCCTAATAATCAGTTAGGATTTTTAGTTTTTAAGGGCGTGCATTTGACCCCTGAAAATCTGCTAGACAGTTGCTTCATTCACATGCGCGATTTCTAACTGTAATTTCTTATTTGTCTTTTCTTAATGAAAATCAGAAAATGAATATCTGTAAATTTAAAAAAAAAGTTATTTCGAGGGTCTTGTTGTCGCCAAAATATCTTTAAAATTATACAAAAATGCAATTTTAAGCTTAAAAACTGATCATGACCCACGCAAAAAACAGAATGTATCTCCTTTTTAGACATCCTATTTTAAATAAGAACAATTATTTATGGAATCGGGACGACGCACCTAAACAGATCTAGATCGATGTCCATAGCATTATTTTATTATTTAAAAAAAATCACTTGGAATCGGACTTTAACCACATCAGCTATTTTTTATTTTTTCAAAATGTAAAACAAAGAGCCCCACCCTATTTTTTCATCAAATTGCATTTTTGCACTGTTGTGATGAAAATTGTTGTATCAAGACCCCTGTAAGTGGCTACGCGTAATGCTCCCGTATTTGTCAGAAATGAGCGAATTTTATGCTTTGTTTTACCTAATAAAAAGTTAAAGTCGGGATCCGACTTTATTTAGCGCAAAAACAGTCGAAATGGCATCTTCAGGGCCACTTTAAAATGCTTAATAAGTGTCCAGTTTTCACATTAACAGTAATATAAGGGGTGGATATGACCTAACACTAGCATTTAAGACAAAATGGGCATTTTGATTTTGGAAAAAAATGACTGATAGTGGCGTTAATTGTCATATTTATTTAGTAATAGTACGTTAACATATTCGGTATTTTCAATAAATATTATATAACTTTTCAGACCCTGTGAGATTATTATCAAGAAAGCCATGTGACAATCATCAAATTTTTCCGTCATATTTGGGATATATTCGCACCCATTTAAATTTTTTCCATTTTTCTTTTTGGTTATTAAGAATTCGTTGCCCCGGTTAACGACCCGATAATTCTACCCATAAGAATGTTAAAGTTTGCGTCGCGGTTTAATGATCTCGAGGCTAGCTTCCTTTTCACCCCTGTTTGACACAGTCTTGACAACCGATGCTCTTTAACCAAAGCAACACCACAAATTCTTGATATTTTTTTTGCAAGTATTTTGGCTTGCTTCGATCTTTGAGGCCTACCCAAGCTACATCCTGTGCCGTTCTCGTACGCTTTGTTTGGATCAATGTTTCGGCAATTGGTCTTCAATGGTGCCTTCTGTGTGTCCACCCTGACCCCCTCCGGGCACCCGTGATCGGTGCAATCTCCCTAGGTTTCTCAGAATTAGCAATAATATCTTGTGCCGCGGTTACTTTCATCCAAATCATCCACACAACCTTCTAACAAGCAATGGTATACATATTCAAGAACCCCCACATCCTAGCTTGTATTGATGAGTTAGTAATACCGGTGATGTGATTCTTTTCGTCTTTCTCCCCACCACCTAATTTTTATTAAATGATGAGCCTCACTAATATAGTCTATATACCCCCGTTTTGGTTAGAACCTTGTTGCAGATATATCCACGATGATGTTCAATTTTCCTCGTTGGCTTGTGTGACAGAAATGTCCGATTTGCATAGCACGGCCTGAGATTTAATTAAAAAATCCACTGCCAAAATCTGGGTAAACTAGCTTCTTATCTGTTACGAGGCCTGATGTTAAAGATCCTCGCGTTGCACACTTGGTTATCTCAAACGGCAAAAAAATGGTATGATTTGTTACTCCAATCCAAGAAAGAAAAAAAATAGAGTACGATAATCTGGGTCGTGACTCTTTCACGAAATTCAGCTACTATTACCTACAAAGCGGAACAAATCTTTAAATTGCAAGTATATAATTGATTGCCGTTTAACCCATCGATTTGGAGTAGATCTTCTCAATTATTAAACGTTAACGGTCCTTAAATATTTAATTTACTCCTTTTAAAAAAAAAAAACGTGGAACCTTTAAAGCATATAGTTTCTATTTTGTAATATAAATGCAATCTACAATAAGTTTACAAGGCTTACTCTATTTAAGAAATACATTAAGGAAAATGATTCTTTGATAACGTTTTAAAACACAACACAAACAAGACGATATAATTTCAGCCATCGAGGCAATCCAATGTGTAACCTGTTGCGTTCATATCATTGTGAGATCTCCCCTCCAGTATATTGCGATGTTATTGTTAAACCAATACGCTAGCGCCCACTTACCGCAATTACGGCCACGCGCATCTTTAACCCGCGCTAGCGATACAGCAACTTCGCCCTTTATGAAGAGTAAACAAACGTCCAATACTCCCAGTTACAACTCTATATGAGAGGAGGAAAATACCTGGTTTATCACTGAAACAAAAGCCGACGAAACCTTTATGTTTTGTTAGATTTGGGGTTGCGAATCGAAGCGCGCTAGCAATAGAAATCCCAAACAAATATTGAACTAATCTGAAAACGTGGCATCCAACATATGTGGTGTCGCTTTAAGAGTTTTGTGTTCTACTTACCAAAGAACGTGGCTTTTGATCTGACTTTTTTTTTCAGTCTACTGCTTCATCTGGAGTATCACTCTTCTTTAACCACGTTTCTACTAGGTTTTTTTGGAGGCGCCTGTAGAGGCCGAACACGAGGTATGAACCACACACCAAATAACGCCAACGCAAACCAGAATATAATATGGATCCGGAATGAATTCGAATGAGGTAAGTTTGCAATCATTCTCAAATAACAATACGTCTTTATAAGGAATCATCTCTATTTTGGTATTGGTTCTGGCTTAAAACCTTCCTCATGTTCATTGATAATGCAGAGCCAAAGATTTGTTGGTGTGGACATGGTAAAACAGGGTAAAAGCTTAGTAGACGCCCGGGGTAGACCTCTCCTTAAAGCGTTTAATAATAATGCTTTTAGAGTCTCTTCTGTTGAAAGTATAGGGGGGGACAACTATAAGTGTCTGTTAATATGGCATCTATATTTGGCGTTTTTGAATTATCTTTCTTACAGTTTGGGATAACAGCATAATACCGTGCCGTTTATAGGTATAGTCAACGTGGTTCGTAACAAAGCCTTCCAATTACATGTTGGTCTTTAGATCTTGAAATGCTTGATTGGAACTGAATAAATGATTCAATTTGGTAAATTATCAAGAGTAACTTTACCAAACAATTATTCTTTGAAACGTTGTGAACTTTCATCAACGTTTCGGATGGGGCCATGGAACGGGCACGGATGGGGCCAAATTCATCACTTCTTTGCATGTAGAGAGTATCCCTACCAAGGAGGTATACGTTTAAACAAGTGCATATAGACCCCCTCCCCCCGATTGACCACTTAAGGGGCGTGAACCGATTGACACCACCTTACTTTTTGGTATCAACAGAAAAAAAATCAATATTTCGCATTACCGCCAGGAAATTTAGCCCCAAAAATGTTTCTTTTTGATGTGAGAACACAAACCTCTCCTAATGTGGTCGACTACATTAATTAACCCACTCTTCTTATCGATCACTGCAAGTACAAACAACAATTGCGTCTACTATCAACAACGTCGTGACCAAGGTAACATCATTTTAAATTTGTAATTGTAGAAGGAAGTGGTGAGCCATGTGGACATTCTTTGAAAATCTACCCATCCAGGTTTCCTTCCACAAATCAAATGCTACGATCGCCAAACTTGAATCGTAGTACTAACCCCAATCCAATGCCCATAATTGGGTTGTCCACAGTTTGGGGGTCAAGGGTTATGTGGATGGATTAAAGGGTCCTTCTGTTATCCCCTCATATTCTGAAGTACTACATGTGGCAAATGTTCACCAATTTCCGGATCACGATACAGGCAAGACACGTGGGCGAGCAGCCGTGTTTTATGTACACCGCTAGCCATGGCGTTTTGGTCTGCCACAATCAAATGCTAAAACGATCACCAGCTTGCCAGCACCGATCCATGCCCATAGAATGCACAGATTGGGATCAAAGGTTACGTGGATGGATTAAAGGGTCATTCGGTCATCCGCATCATCCTGAATAGTACATGTGCAAATTGTTAAAATTCTGATCACGCATGAGGGTCAGACATAGATTGAGAGCAAGCGCAGCCTTGTTTATTACACCTCAAACGTGACTTCTGGAGATGAAGTGTGGGGAGATAGTATACAAAATTGACTTCTATAGGGTCATGGTTGAACTGTATATAGGCGCAAGGTGATCTCGAAACCATACTATTCTCCGATTAAAACCCGTCAATATTTGTTTTATATATAGGCCTACCGATATATAGATTCTTGTCATCTGATTGTTATAAAGAAACATTCTAAGGCCAAGCCAAGATTGCTAACAACAGGCCTATATCAATGGTGTAGGCCATGGCAAGGATGTTTTAGAACAATTTGTGTAACTTAAAGGGTCCAAAACTTTGAAAAAATTAGCAAATAACCTTTCTTGTGTTGAGGAGTGATGTTGTGGAGTCCCAAACCGGATGCGCCTAATCGACTTCTTGCCATTTTGTGGTCGGCAAGATGCGTACAATTTTCCTGCTTTAATTAAACCATGCCGAATTCGGCACCTTTTATACGGCCTGCAGATGGCCCGGTCACCGGTGTCAAATTAAATCCTCGAATATCTTCCAAGACGGTGTATTTTACCTGCCGTTTTGGTATTAGCCCTATAGCTGCTCTCTGATTCCTTTCAGATCTTCATCCACAAGCTCAAAGCATTAATACTGAGGCGGCGATTCAGCCAGGTTCCCCTTGCTTAGCACACTACAGCACATACGAGTAAACAAAATCGATGGGTCTGGCTTGTTTTTGGTCGGCCTTATAATTTCACGTTATAAAACACCAACTTCAATATGTACACTCAATAATACGGCTAAGGTTCGTAGACAGTCTTTTACGCTGGGAAGAGGTGTACCCGGGCATAGTTCATGAATGTAATATGTCCGCCTCTTCTAGGGCATAGTTCATTCTGGTTCAGTTCTGAACTAAGTTGAATTTATGTCCCCACTTTTAACCAAGCAGATGACAGGACTTTATATATGAGGTATATAATCCAAGCTTTCTCCGGAGGTAAAATGGCCGTCTAAACTAATCTACTTGGGAAATTAGCACTTCGAATAGAAACCTCCAATGAACTGGCAAATGAAAATGGACCCAATGTCTTTCTCTCTTTCTGTAATTATTGAGATAACTAATAGAGCAATTACATGCATGCTCTAAGTCTTTCCCAATAAAACATTCAACAATTTTATAACATCTCAATATTTGCACACTACGTACGCGTACCTATATAACAATGTATTCTAGACGAAAACGTTGCCAGTTTGCCGTTCGTATAGTAGTTCGTAAGCAAATAATCTTTTGATTCCCAATGAATACATTAAATAACCAGACGATCAAAGTCATATAAATCAACATGTATCAATATTTACCCCACGGCGAGTAGAAACAAATAGTAAATCATTTCTGTGTACTTATACGGTATTAAAGCAATAATTGCTTGATTGCTAAAAGGATTTTGAAATGTTTGATCTGAAGTGAACGTAAATTTGCATCATAATCGCCGACATAGCTTAATTTCTATTTATATTTCTCACCGAAATGTATGGAAGATTGGTGGAAAGAATTACGTTAGTTTTAGTTGA
The DNA here is from genome assembly GCA_023653785.1 of Ophioderma brevispina. Lineage (NCBI taxonomy): Eukaryota > Metazoa > Echinodermata > Ophiuroidea > Amphilepidida > Ophiodermatidae > Ophioderma > Ophioderma brevispina. Next base: position 69,623 of record JAMKCH010005148.1, read on the forward strand.
ATCAGCAAAAAAACAACAAACACAACAAAGAAACAAACAACAAAAAACTAAGTATCAGTAAGAACATATACGAGCTTTCGTCTCGGTGTAGCATCATATTTAGTCATGTTTGTCCTTAAGGCGCATTGTTTCTTGATCCACTATCCCCGTTACGACGGGCCGATTTCCATCAAAGAACTCTAGATATTAATGTTATATCATCTAAACGTTGGCCTAAGTCTAGTATTATGTGCCTTATCTTAACTCATACTACTCTGGAGAAAATTTGACATTTTTGTTTTATCCAACGGGACAACACAATACACGGGGCTTGGCGCGAAACCAATAAAAATTGTTCATACAAATCCAAAGCAACATCAAATCAACTAAATTTCGAAAATAACCTGTTCTTCCTTGAGGATTCTATTGAATCATAAACAAAAAGTAATGTACTATCTATTAGGGTCCCGCATGACTTAACATGTGGACTTTTAGTTTATCCCCGTCTACCTCAATCCATTTTGTTGAAACTAGTCATATTTGCCCATTGACAATTAACTTGTTCTGTGCAACTTTCATTTTCCCTATTGTTACATTGTGTGTCTTTGGAAGTTGACAGTTAGTTGGCTTGCGTACGTTATACGACATTTATATCTTAATTATGGGGGGGGTGGGGGTGGTGGGGTTTACACATTAATCAGCTTGGTTGGTGTCATTGTGTAGCTACATAAGTCATTTCTACAAATAAACAGTGCAAACATATCAATTTTAACACTATGACGTCATAGGTTACGTCATACTGAGTGCGGATCTGAAAAATCGCCAAATCCAAGGTTTTAGAATAGCCAGTCATGCAAGCGAAATTGGTATTTGGCAATGATGGGTGCCAATAATCATCACTTGTTATAAAAAGAATACAAAGATGGTCAGTATTTTTTTTTGCTTACGTAAGCACCCATCGTAACATAAAATAATACCATTATAGTAACGGGTGACCTGTGAACGTTTTTTTGCGTGAAAATCGTAGATTTTTAATGATCCACATAGACCCCCTCCCCTTCTCCCCTTGACCACGTAAGGCACTATGCAGGTGATTTCATAATCAGAAAATCGAAAAACACATTAAAAAATTTGTGCAATGTCTTTGGAAGATTAGGTTATGTTAAACATTCTCTGCAAAATGATAAAACCAAAAGCACCCACTGGTCAAAAATCGGCATCATATAGTTTGTGATGGAGGAGGTGTGGGGTTCTCCACCAGGGGCACTTTTCATGTCTGTGAACACTGCTGTTTTCTTCCTTCGTGTGTCGTCAATTTTATTACATTTACAAAAAGATATACGTGTTGGTGTGAAACTTTGCAGACGGGGGGTTATCCCCGGGGGCTCACTTCGGTGGTTAAGCTTTCCTGACATCTCAAACATTTTGACTCTTCAGTGGATAACTGATATTGTCTCGTATGGGTGACCGGTCTTACCGTGGAAAAAATCATGGTACCCTAAGGGTACCTCTTACCTGAAAAAAGCAATGGTACCCTTAGGGTACCTCTAACCTGGAAAACAAAATGGGACCCTAAGGGTACCTTTATCTGGAAAAAGCAGTGGTACCCCTAAAGGGAGGGGTACGGTCGGGGGGTCTTACCTGGAAAAAGCAATCGTACCCTATAAGGTGTGAAACCAGATATCGCGCCCCTCCCCTTTACTGCCTCAAAATGCAATCAGGGTGGGTTTTTGGTATAGAAGAAAGTTCACATAGTTTTCATTTCTCATGCCTAATGCCCAGGAATTTTTCCTTTTTATGATATCAAAAAATCTCTTTCTATGTGGTCGGCCACATTATTTAGGTCCCTGCCGATCGCTAAGAGCCTCGTCCCTAGAAGCCCCAATTTTTACCGGAAGTGGTCAACCATTTTTGGTACAGAAGAAAGCTACTATTTTTCTCATTTACCCTGTGCATCTCAGCCACGGATGTTTGGTTGGAAGTTGAGCGAAATGTGCCCCCCTTTTGCGAACCATATTAATTTTACACATACTCTATGTGGCTACAAAATCCGGTCTTTAGCCTCGCATCAACCTGTTGAAAGTTTCAGATTGGGTTTTTGAGTGAAGGTCAATCTATCAAGATTGAAACTTCATATCCTTAAATCGGGCCCTCCTCCTTTAACACACACTATCCTTGGACCAATTCAGTACACATTTTTGCTTCCACTATCCAAACGCCGACTGAGTGAATTAAATCTATTTCATTCCGGGGCGGATCCAGCCCCGACTGGAGGGGGGTTGCCAAGATAGGGGTTCACTATGAGAATTGGATAGCGGCGCCGTGGGTGGGGGGTGCGGATGGGTCCTCTCCGCCCGCGCAAAAGCCGGAAGCTCTGGCATTTTTATCATAACATCAATCGTTTTCCATTGTAGTTGATGGG